>CAUYPK010043887.1:0-37429 GCA_963574355.1 Loris lydekkerianus
CATGAAGGCTATAACCCAACTATACCACAAGACTATGAGGAAAGGACCAAGGAAGGGGAAGGGAGGGGGGAGGTTTTGGTGGAGGGAGGGTGATGGGTTGGGCCACATCTATGGTGCATATTTTTATCTATAATTAAAAAAAAAAAAAAAAAAAAGAAAGGGAAACAAGAGAGAGGAACAGCTTTTTGAGGAGATATCCCTATCGCTCTCTGGAATTGCTGGCTTTTTTATATGATAAAATAAAATTATTGATCTCTCAAAAAAAAAAAAAAAGAAATATGTGTTGAGGTGGGTTTGAATCCAGCCAGAGGCCAGCTAAACACCAATGACAACTGCAACAAAAAAATAGCCAGGCGTTGTGGCGGGCACCTATAGTCCCAGCTACTTGGGAGGTTGAGGCAAGAGAATTGTTTAAGTTCAAGAGTTTGAGGTTGCTGTGAGCTGTGATGCCATGGCATTCTACTGAGGGCAACACAATAAGACTCTGTCACAAAAAAAAAAAAATAATAATATGTATTGGATGGTTAGTTTTCAACATAAATAACACAAGATTTAATAGATTGTTACAAACTGTAAGAACTAACATATTCTTATGTGAGAAGTTGTCTTGATACAGGGTAAGAGAAGAATGATACTCGCTAATAAATATCCTCAAGGACTGAGTTCTGTTCTTCGTTCCATTCTGTCACCCTCACTTTCATTTTCAAGATGGGTTCCACAGCTCTAGGTGTCACATTCTCACAAAACGCCACCTCAAGACAGAAAAAAAAAAAAACAAAAGAATCATGTTATCTGTGCACATTTCATTTTTATTGAGAAAGAAAACCTTTCCAGCAATTCCTTCCATTCACAGATTTTCTTACACGATCCATTGACTATAATTGTATCATTTCTAAATGCTCTGGCCACAGGGAAGCTGTGGGAGAATGAACATAGGAATGTTCCATAGAAGGGTCATTAGAGCTCTCAGCAAGAAGAATCATGTGGGGGTGAGGAAGAGAAAAGATAGATGCCAAGATAGTAACCAATAATGCCTCTCTCAAATGATTCGACTTTTTAAAACCCTCAATAATAATTGTGTTTTACATTGATTTGTTATTTATGAAACACTTGCAAACAAATCTCAATCTGAAGACTAACATACCTAATGTAGACATTAAATCTACTGAAAAAAGAGCCAAGGAGCATAATATGTTTCCCTACGTACAGCTGTACCCTAGTGCAATAACTCAAGATCAAGGCATATTAATTAGGACATTTATGTTCACTGAAATTCCTCCTCCAATATATATCTAGCAGTGGAGCCATCTACTGTTGAGAATGACAATTCTACCAGAAAGATACATAATAAGCTGGAGAGAGAAGGACTAAGGCAGGAAGACTAGAGCTACAAGGCTGTAACAAGGAGAAAAAGAATTAAACGAGAGTGGTGGTAACTAAAATCATTGAAATTAGTGACTCTAAAATATTTCACAAGGGGGCATAAAAAGGACTGGGCAACAGACTGTATAGCAGAGAATTAAGAAAGGGAAAAGGAATAAAATTAAAACTCTTCCCTAAGAGAGTAATAACAAAATAAATCGTTGACTATAAACTAACTTGAAAAGTCCAATAATGTCTGATTTGAAATAGGCTGACACGAGGAGACACATGCACTTCCACCTACAGACCTTCAGTAAACATCATGCAGAAGTAAAATCAAGGGAAAAATTGCTTAAGACTTATCTTTAAAGGAAGTATTTTTATGAGATTTAAGGTAAACAATAAGAGCATCATTGCAACACAGCAAAGGACGCACATGTCTTAGGAAAAAGTTTTGGGGTTATGCCGTGTCCCTCTATCAATGCTCATTTGAATCTGTGAAAACTGGGGCTGATCAGTTTAGTTCTTCAGATTTGAAGATCTAAAATAAACAAACAAAAAAAAAATAAGTGAATTTCACATTACATGGAGTTTTTGAAAGAAAGCACCCTGTGCTGGCACCTGTCACTCTCCTAGTCCCATGCTTGGCTGCCACCACATTGCTTTTTTATCTGTCACCTGAAACTCTCAGCTTGTTGCAATTGCTCTTCCCTCTACCTGGATTTTCTGCTTGAATCCCAGCGCTATTGCTTTCCAGCTCTGTGAACTTAAGGAAGTTATTTAGCATTTCTGTGCCTCATTTTCCAAATTTGTAAAGGATTATATTGTCTATCAGAGAGCATTATTAGCAGTACATGAGTTAATGCACACAAAGATCTCAAAATTGCATTCATACACAGTGCAAGCTTGAAAAATTCTCAAACATTAAGCTCAAATATACCTATTTTCACACTGTGTAGTTGCTCAACCCTATATAGTAAAGCTGTCAGAAAGATAAGAAAAGTTGAGAAAAATCAAAGTCTGTGAGAGTCTCCAGTTGTTTTTTTTGCCAATCTAGCATGATGTATTTGACATCAGTCCCTGCCTGCTTCTGCCACTCTTCCTTGACCCCAACCAGTTCTTCCCAATTATTGTCTCATCCAAGACTTGCCAGGTTGAAATTGATTTCTCCCATGGCAGAAACTCCACAGAAGTCCAGAATCCAAGGCAAAGCTTTGCCTCCATTGTCTGCGTTCCTCCTTGTTAGTGGTGACTTATGTTTATTTCTCTGCTTCCCTCACTATATGCACGTTGCCTGGTTCCTGTTTGCCCAATTCTTTCAAGCACAGTCTGTTCTGTGGTGTCTAGGATGATCTGGTCACTAATTGTTTTGCATGGCTGCTACTTAATTTTGAATATCTTCCCTTGTGTGGGACTTGATTCAGATTTCAGTCCCCGGAGAAATGCTATTTTGAACCACTTCAGGGGTTGACGTTAACTTCTGCTTGGTTTCAGACTAGATTGTCTAGTCTGATTGATCTAAATCCCAACATAACCATAAAAGAAACCATATTTCTTATCACAAAGTCTTTCAGTTCTTGGGAGTTTATTTGTGACTTTTGTTTTATTACTGTCTTCATATCTATGTATGTTTAGCTACTGATTTCCTTCCTTTTTGTGAAATTACTGTGGAAATCAGTTCTTTGCTTGAATCTAGAGGGACAGACTGGGAGTTCCTTGTCCTCTTTCCCCCTTCCCATAGTGAATTCATCTACTTTCGCAAATTACCAAGGGAAAAATGGACAAAGTCTGACTATCTTACAAGTACTTTAGATGTAGTAATTTCCTTTTCTTATGCTACACACACACACACACACACATATATACACACACACATATATATAAAGCTTATACTTATATAGAAAACATTCATATTTTTTAAAATCACATTATCTAATTTAGCTTTTACAACCATGCTATTTATTCATTAATTCATTTTTTCATTCAGCAAATTTTTTTTGAGGGTCTGCTACTTTCAGACTTTATTTTAGAAGGTGGACATAAAAGATTGAGACTGTAAGGTACAGGTAAAGATGTTTTTGTTTTCTTCATTAACAGATAATATAGTCGTGACTCTCAGGAGTTACATAACTTACCCAACTTTACTTAACTATATGTAGCAAAACTAGAAATACAAATATTCCTTCAAAGCCTTGTTCTATACTCTGTGCTAAAGTTTAGATGTAAGTCCTTTCAGATCCAGAAGTAGTTTACATTTTCCTATTGTTCTCCTTTCAAGTGAATTTCCACATTAGACACTCTTAAATGGTTGTATATAGTAATTCCATATTCTATGATAAATTGACTCAACTGTATAGGTCTATAACATAATTCTAGGTAAATAGTCATGTTTACTTATATGTAGCATAATGATGACAAGAACACTTAATTAACCAATAATGATAAAAAAAAACCAAATTTGAAAATACATGTATCATCCTTCCATCTATATTTTATGAGATAGCCAATTATTGTAAATTATGCTTAGATTATATGTCATTACTGACTAAAATATGGATCATTGAATAAATTAACTTGGATGTTAACCTATTTTCTATAACAATAAATGGCAACAGTTAATACTTTAATCTAAAACAATAGTCTCAACTGAGAATAATTTTATTTCCCAAAGATATTTGGCTGCATGTGGACATGTTTTGGTTGTGCTAAGGGCATTTAGTGAGGGGGCCCAGGGAAGTTCCAACACAGAACAGCTCCCATAGAAAGAATTATCCAGCTGAAAATATCAATAACACAGATGATAGACAAATCCTTATCTAGTAGCATATCTGATAATATATGTGAAAAACCTAAATTTTAAAAATAGATTTTATAAATCAAGTGTTATAAGAAGGATATTTTGCAAAATAACTCATAATACTGTCTGATAGCCATCATTTGGTCTCCAGCTAAAACAGTTTATATAATATATAATAGTTACATATTTGTATTTATTGTAGCATTAGCAGTAGTTCCACAAGTGGAAATGTAATAAATCCCCATCAGTAGAAAAATGGTTGATCAAATTATGATGGAAACACAGTATGGAATATCATTCAGTATTTAATGAATTAGTTCTAACTACCTGAACTGGTGAGGGTTCAAATGTCAGTACCTCTTCCTCACTTCTTTCCTCTCTCTCTTTGTTAACTTTTCATTTTGAACTAATTTTTGACATAAAAAGATTGTAAAATGTGGCAGAAGTTTTCTGTAAATATTTCACCTAGATTCCTCTAAAGGTAATATCTTACTTTACCACAATTATCAAAACCAAGAAATTAATACTGATGCAATACTAAGCTGGTGATCAGCAATTTTTTGTTGTTGTTGGTGTTAAGAACAAGACAATATATTTATTACGTATTTGCTTGAGTTCTTTGTATATTCTGGATAGTAGCCCTTTATTGAATGTATAGTTTGCAAATATTTTCTCCCATTTTGTAGTTTGCCTATTTGCTCTGAAACTGGACCCACACCTTTCACCATTAACTAAGATAAACTCTCACTGGATAAAAGATTTAAACTTAAGACTTGAAACTATAAAAATACTATAAGAAAGTACAGGGAAAACTCTTGAAGGAATTGGCCTGGGTGAATATTTTATGAGGAGGACTCCCCCAGGCAATGGAAGCAGTATTAAAAATACACAACTGGGACCTGATCAAACTAAAAAGCTTCTGCACAGCCAAGAACATTATAAGTATAGCAAGGACACAGTACTCAGAATGGGAGAAAATATTTGCAGGCTATACCTCCGACAAAGGTTTAATAACCAGAATCTACAGAGAAGTCAAATGTATTAGCAAGAAAAGAACAAGTGATCCCATCTCAGTGTGGGCAAAGGACTTGAAGAGAAATTTCTCTAAAGAAGACAGACGCACAATCTACAGATACATGAAAAAAAGCTCATCATCCTAAATCATCAGAGAAATGCAAATCAAAACTACTTTGAGATATCACCTAACCCCAGTAAGAGTAGCCCACATAACAAAATCCCAAAACCAGAGATGTTGGTGTGGATGTGGAGAAAAGGGCACACTTCTACACTGCTGGTAGGAATGCACACTAATACGTTTCTTCTGGAAGGATGTTTGGAGAATACTGAGAGATCTAAAAATAGACCTGCCATTCGATCCTATAATTCCTTTACTAGGTATATACACAGAAGACCAAAAATCACAATATAACAAAGACACCTGTACCAGAATGTTTATTGCAGCCCAATTCATAATTGCTAAGTCATGGAAGAAGCCCAAGTGCCCATGGACTAGCAAATTGTGGTACATGTATACCATGGAATATTATGCAACCTTAAAGAAAGATGGAGACTTTACCTCTTTCATGCTTACATGGATGGAGCTGGAGCATATTCTTCTTTGTGAAGTATCCCAAGAATGGAAGGAAAAGTATCCAATGTACTCAGCCCTACTATGAAGCTAATTTATAGCTTTCATATGAAGGTTATAACCCAACTATAGCACAAGAATGTGGGGAAAGGGCCAAGGTATGGGAAAGGGAGGGGGGAAGTCTGGGTGGAGCCCCACCTACAGTGCATCTTAGAATGGGTACAAGCGAAACCTGTTAAATGCAGAATACAAATGTCTACATACAATAACTAAGAAAATGCCATGAAGGCTACATTGAACAGATTGATGAGAATATTTTAGATTGTATATGAACCAGCACCTTGTATCCCTTGATTGCACAAATGTACACAGCTATGATTTTACAATAAAAAAAAAATAAACAAAGTCAATACCAAAAAAAAGCCAAAAAAAATATATTAAAGGAAACAAACAAAAAAAAGTTGTTTCTCTTTAATCTCCTGCTATCTTTTTTATTATTATTAAATCATAGCTGTGTACATTAATGCAATCATGGGGTACAATGTGCTGCTTTTATATACAATTTGAAATGTTTTCATCAAACTGGCTAACATAGCCTTCACGGCATTTTCTTTTTATTGTGTTAAGACATTTATATTCTACACCTAGTAAATTTCACATGTACCCTTGTAAGAGGCACCATAGGTGTGGTCCCACCAATTACCATCCCTCCACGCATCCTCCCCTCTCTACTCCCCTCCCTCTCTCCTTTCCTCTTCTTCTTGGGCTATAATTGAGTTATAGCTTTCTTATGAAAGCTATAAATTGTTTTCATAGTAAGACTGAGTACACTGGATACTTCTTCTTCCATTCTTGAGATACTTTTATGCAGCCTTAAAGAAAGGTGGAGACTTTACCCTTTACATGTTTACATGGATGGAGCTGGAACATATTCTTCTTATCTCCTGCTGTCTTTAAAAACTTCTTAGTTGTTCCTTTCTTTGAAAATTTTGAACAGTGTTGATCAGTTATTTTTGTCAAATATCCCCACGTTTACATTTATCTGGTGTTTTCTCATTATTTTTCTGAAATTTGTACTTGTGCAAACCTAACGAGAATATGAATATTACATCATATGAATCATGTGATGTAATATGAATTACATCACATGAATCATGATGCCAATGTATCTTGTTACTGGTGATGCTGAACTTCGTCACTTAGTTTAAATAACATCTACTGAGTCTTTTCATTTAAGGCTAAGTATTCCCCTTCGTAGGCAATAAATATCTTGGGGTAAATTCCTTGAGACCATGTAAATCTTGTTTCTCTTCAAACTTTCTTCCTCAAATTTTAACATCCATAAGTATATCTTGCCTGACAAGAAATGTTACTGAAGTGTTTGGCTGATGGTAATTTTCTATGCCTTTCATTCCTTCTACATTTAATTGAAATTCTACTATAAGGAACGGTTCTTCTCTTCATTCTATCACTTATTTAATTTTATCAGGATTGACTCATAGATAACTATTTTGTTCTATGGTTTATAATCTAACAATATAATTTATTTTGTTGCTCAAATTATTCAGATTGGCTCTTTTATTCTTTCAAGAAGCTCTCATTTTAAAAAAATATCTTTTTTACTTTGTAACACCACAAGGCATTTCAAACTTATATTATTTATCCTGGCCTTAGATTCAACCACTTATCCAAGCAGCCCTGGTTCTTTATAGGGAGAATGGTGTTTTGAAACCAAGATCTAGTCATTAAGTGTTCTCATTGCTAATGGTGTGTCTTGGTTTTGGGGTTTCTTGGCAGAGGAAACAGCGCCTAGAAAATGCATGCATGCATTCTAACTCATATGAACACACACATGCGCATGTATCGATTACAATCCAACACCACAGTACTTATTTTTGCCTTCCCCTTTCTGCATTTGCAACTTTTTTCTCACTGTGTGAGAAGCTGACTCTTTTTATTGACACTATATTTATATATCTAAAACTCGTACACACATAACATTAGGAACTGCTAACATGTATCCTTGGGGAAAAACACATTCATTAAGTGAATGACAGTATTTATTTTCAGTTCCTTTTCTCCTTTATTTTTACAGTATTCAGACAAGGTTGTATTTTTTTTAATTGCTTAAGTTTTTTTCCCATGCCTTTCAGTGTGATTTTATTATTCATTTTTAATACAATTAGATTCATTTGTTCTCACATTCAAGTTGTTCTTCTTATTTATTATTTTGTCTATTTTTTTTGGATATGGGAGGGGTATGGTTGAAGAGTCAGAGCTATTCAAAGAGTCATTCCTGCTTCCTCGTTGCTGTCTCTTCCCCTCCTTCCTCCTTCCACCCTTTACTTATTCATCCCTGCAAGTCACCAATTATTTTAGCTTCTGGTTTATTCTTCTTATACTTCTTTTGCATGAATGCACATATCATATGTATTTTTATATATGCTATTTTTTTCTTACATCAAGGACAACATATTACACATAGTCTCTGTACTTTCAAGAGTCGTTCTTCAAAAAAAATAATTTTGACTCAAAGTTAGGTGTTATGCTCAGTGGGGAAACTGTGATGAGAATGTAAAGGTATCTTTTACAGGAAAAGACAGTTTTTGCTGTGAAGAAGCCTATGAAGGAAGCAAATGAAGACCTTACATAAAAATTATATGGTAAGAATGTCAATGAAAAGATAAACAAAATATGCATGAATGCAGTTCGAAAAAGAAACTAAAAAGTTTAAATATATCTTAAAATACATCTCGGAAATGAATTTTTAAATAATATCACCTGATTGAAAAAAATATATGGAAATAATCACTCTTTGCTATTAATGGAATTTGTACATTGCCACAATTTGTATGTAATTTAACAGTATCTACCAAAATTAAAAAAAAAAAAATCACAAAGGCATCTATTTGAAAATTTTGCTTTGGCCAATAAGTTCTACTAACATACAATATATGTGAAATAAAAGGTGAATGCTTATTAAATCTTTGTTTTTAACATAAAATATTGAAAATGTAATAAATATTCATAAAATAAGCCTGGTAGAACACTCTAGTACTATAATATATATTGCAGCAGATTAAAAAATGAGGTAAGTCTATGCATGCTAACTTGTAAAAATATTCAAGATATGCTTTTAAATTTAAAAAATATCACCCAACTATGCAAGGATTTATTCCCTTAACAAACAATAATGCAATCTATATTGATAATATAAATACAAATGTTGGGTTATTAAATTTAAAACATCTGTAACGTATATCCATATTCATACAGTAGTTACCTTAGAGTAACAGACTGTGAACTGGTACAGAAGTACTTTTTATCTACATCCTTCTTTATTTTTCTTTAAGTCACTTTGTGTGGCAGTCCATTTTACACGGCTAGAAGGACATACCTGTAACTGGGTAACTTATAAAGAAGAGAGATTATTTGGCCCAAGTTCTGCAGAATGTCCAAGAAGGCTGCCAGTGTCTGCTGCTGGTGAGGCTGTCAGGGATCTTCTCACTAAAGTGAAGGGGAAGCAGGAGTGTCACGGGGAGAGAAAAGGAACAAGAGCAGGAGGTGCCATGTTCTTATGTGAACTAATCAAGGAAGAATTCACTTATTGCCAGGAGAGCATCAAGCCATTCATGAGATATCACCCCATGATCCAAACACCTCTCACCTTTAATATTGGGAAACGAATTTTAACATGAAATTTGGAGGGGACATATATCCAAAGTGTATCAGCTTGTATTAATATATGTCTCGTGCAATTTTGTACAATGAGTATGTGCTAGTAGGACCAAGAATGTTCGTGCCAAGAGACCTGATTAGACTGATAGAGTATCAGGCAGCTAAGCACAGCCTAGAGAAAGAGTGACAAAGGGTGAGACGCTGTCTCAGGCTGAGTAGAGGACCCTGGAGTAAATCTTAACTCCAGAGGAAAAGTTTAATTCTGGTACGCTAGGTCTGAAGGCACAGATGTGCTGGTCTTCATTGGAGAGCAATCTAAGGCTACTCAGCTATCACATTGAGGAAGGCACTATATATTAACTCATGGATTTTCTGATTTTTTCTATATCCTAGATGCACTCCACTAAGCTACAGTCAGATACTCATACTTAAAACACTCTCCTTTATTCTAATCTCACGTAGACAAGTCTCTTACCATCGTTAGACTAATGTGAACAAATGCATATCTTTTCACCTTTGGATTAAAAATATGAAAAATAATTTTAGTTTGTCCTGCAAGACACAGTCAAGGCAGAAAGCAGGAGTGGCCCAGTGACAATGAAGTCTGCAAGGAGAAGGGACTAGTGGGAAACATTCTCACGTTCTGTAGCAGAGTTGTAGGAAAAGGTGCAGACACACGTTGATCTGTGCACCAAGACAAGACTTCAGGGGAAATAAACTTATGGGAACTTTGACTTGTTTTGTGAAACAGAATTTGACATGGCATAGGGGAAGAGGAAACATGCTCTTATGAGAAAAGACTACCACTACCATCCTGAAGGCAAACAGTGGTGCCAGTGCTCTTAGTTTCACTATCTGAAAATAAGACAATCTGTTTCATCCTCTATGAGTGTACCTATACCATCCTTGATCCCTTCTTTTCCTCTCTATGCTCCTCACCACTTTTTGACTCAGAGCTCTTGGTCTCACTGACTGCAGTGCTATATCCAGCTGTCTCTTCCATGCATGTAGGACACTCACCATTAGTGGAAAATTATTTACTCACTAGGAGATGAATGTCGTGGCCACATGGTCACTATTTGCTCTCTGGGTGCTTTTCCGTAGGTGTATAACCTCAAGCATTATGTGGTTTTTCACAGAGTGTTGTAATACGTGGAGCAGGGGGAATCACAGTCTTCACCTTAGCTAATCTGCCTTGACAAATTTGAATCTCCACCAGTTCATGTTTTAAAATTTAATCTTAATTGGATTTCTGATGAAAGGGACAGCAATGTAATTTAGAACCTTGTCAGTGTTCAGGATACATTTTTAAAATCCTTTTTGCAACTATCTCTCCCTTTTAATTTAGTATTTTGGCAAGAAGATGCCAAATACTATAGACACATTATTATGAAAATAATGCAAATGAGAAAAAATGGTAATGACATGTGGATATTTTCCACCTAGATATTACTATTTATTAAATATTCAAGATAGATTTAAGCTACATATAGGTGCAGTTCAAAGGCTTCCTTGTAGAACAAAAGACTAACCCTGACTCTAGAAGAAACTTTCTCTAATAAACAAGATAAATATTATGCTTAGACAGAAATCTTAAACAGATCACTTCTACTTTCTGATTCTAAACTGTCCTCAGCAAAGCACTCTAAAATGAGATTTTCATAAATCTCATTAAAAGATAATAAGCAGAAGCGATGACAAGAGGTTTCTTTCTATTTAAGGGTTCACTGCCATTGTTTGACCTTCAAACATATGGAGAGAATCTAGATTTGTTCTCTGTACTTTTTGACAGAAACTATGCCGAACACATGGCCTTTCCAAAAATACTGCAGGAAACCCTGCTCTGAGTATCATTCATCATCTCTTTCCTCAGTGACATCTCAATGCAAAGAAAGGTGAAAATTGTTGCTATGAGGTGTTGAGTTGACAGAGAATAGAAAAAAAGTTAACTTGGTAGCTAATAAAAGGGCCCTTAAACATGCTGATGCTGATATATTCTGAGTATAATCATGCACCAGAGATGGCCTGGACAGCTAGGGCTTCATAAACACAAAGTAGCACATCTGCTTACTTTCCTGTGACTTTTTATTTGAGATAATGCTTCCAGTGACAAACGGAGATCCATTCAAACACATTAATGAAACTTAGTTTCAAATACCTATCATAGATTTCCATATGTATAAATCACACTTTTTTGACCATAGATTAAAACATATTTTGCCTAAAATACCAGTATTCTTTACATTTTTAGTCTTTTCTCGGGGAAGAAAATAAAGTAGTATTCTCCAAATCACCTTAAACTAAATATATACCGTATATACTAGAGTATAAATAAGCTGAGTTTTTTCGGCACAAAATTTGTGCCAAAAAACCCAAACTCGGCTTATACTCTGGTCATACATGTTATTTGATTCGGTGCGCGCGCACCTAATCAAATGCACGTAGTCTCCTGTCGTCTTCTGCCGTCTGCTTGAGGGGCCGGTGCTTCAGCTCAGTTTTAAAGTTGTTGTTGCTAGTTTACAGTTTCTCTTTAGCAATAAATATTGAAAAGCACTTAACCTACTGATTCCTCAATTATTGTAATTGTTTTGGGTACATATTTTTATTTTTGAAATTTACCAGTGGCTGCTGCATTTTCCACCTTGGCTTATACTTGAGTCACTAAGTTTTCCCAGTTTTTAGGGTAAAATTAAGGAGGTCGGCTTATACTCGGGTCGGCTTATACTCGAGTATATGTGGTATTTCAACAGAGTAGTGAAAACAAAAGGCATTGTGAGAATTTCATGGAGATAAAAGCAATAAGTTAGATAACATTTTCAAGAGTTTTGACTCTGAAGAAGAAACCAGATCTAGTATAATTACTAAAAAACGAATCTGGATTAGGCAATTTTTAGGATGGGAGTTTCAAAACATTATCTGTTTAAGTGAGAAGGTAAATAATCAATAAAGCAAATAAAGTTCCTAAGCAGCTAGAGAGGTTGGAACTAAGCATGGGTGGCAAGACTAGCTTTAGAAAGAAGAGATCTCTTCCATTTTAATAGGAGAGAAGGATGGGGATTGTTACAGGTCAGTCTAGATTTGGTAGCAGGAAGGTTAGGGAATTTCTATCTGAAGCTTTCCTTTTTTTGCGTGAAATTGAACATGAATTTGAACATGAATTCATTTGCTGAGATTGAAGTGGGGTGGCTGAAGAGAATGAAGGGTATGAAGAGAATGAATATGGGAAATAACTAGAGCTATGGTCCTCACCTAATCCTGCATTAGAGTTCCCTGTGGGTTTTTGCTAAATTGTGGAGTGCTGGGTCTCATCTTTCTGGGCTCTGATTCAGTGGGTCTAGGATGGGCTGAGAACTTGCCTTTCTAACAAGCTCCCAGCTGATGCTGATGCTGTGAGTCCAAGGACCACACTTTGAGAACCACCGGACTTGCCAAGTAGCACTACTACTGGCAATTGTAAATATTGATGGTGATGACATGGAAGGGTGTGAGGATTGTCAAGATGGTTCATAAATGTGAAGAATATGAGATAGCTGACAAGAGGAACGATTGTAAGAGTGTTAATGTAACAAAACTTAATTTAGAAGTTTTGACTGAGACATCAAGATACCATAGATATTAAAGTGATTAGTGAGACAGGCCGCCCTGCATGAATTTCAAAGTAGAGAACCAATATCCCATTTCAAAACCTTTAACCCCTTCACTCACAATGAGAGTTTAAAAATATCTGGTTGTTGGAGATTAGCGGAATATTTGTAAGGAAGTTTGTTTTGGGGGGCTGCTTCTTTCTCTGCATCAATTCAGGAGAGAGGAGTTTCAAGGAACCACTTAGACCAGGCATCCTCAAACTGCGGCCCGCGGGCCACATGAAGTTGTGTGAATTGTATTTGTTCCCGTTTTGTTTTTTACTTCAAAATAAGATATGTGCAGTGTGCATAGGAATTTGTTCATAGTTTTTTCTTTTTTTAAAAAACTATTGTCTGGCCCTCCAACGGTCTGAGGGACAGTGAATTGGCCCCCTGTTTAAAAAGTTTGAGGATGCCTGACTTAGACAGTTTGTCCCTCTAAGGGAGTGTATCCTTTGCAGCTGGGCAGATATGGTGACATGGTGTCTGACTCTCACCTGGCCAGGACTCCAACAGCAGGAGCACAAGTGTGGCTGCTGTGTTGGGGCTTGCCTGCTCTCCCAGAAGCTGTCAGAGCAAGGGACATGTGAGTATAGCCCAGGAACCAGTATCAGACAGGAACCATGCATGCCTTGGAGGTCTGCGATTAGTGGTCCTCTAAAACGTGGGGGTCTCAGAAGAAATTACAAAAGCATCCACAAAAGAGTCAGATTTAAACACCGCTGGGCTTGGGTTGTGCAAAGCCAATCTACAACAGTATTAGTCAAGATAGAGAATCTCCTAAGCCCAGGAGTGGGAGATTGCTGTGAGCTGTGATGCCACACCACTCTACCGAGGCAATAGTGAGACTGTCTCTACAAAAAAAAAAAAGAAAGAACTTCCCTGTGTCCCTTATCTTTTTTTCTCCCCCTTGCTGTGCCTCTGAACTTGGCTTGCCAGATTGCCAGATATAGCAAATAAGAATACAGGATGATCAGTTAAATCAGAATTTGAAATAAACAGTGAAGACCTTTTCAGTATTATCTACCATGCAATATATGAGACCCACTTATACTAAATAAAATGTATTTCTCGTTTATTTCAAATTCCAATTTAAGTGGGCATCCTGTATTTTACCTGTTACCCTAGACAGGGTCAGCAATCAGAGTTAGTAAGATGGGGAGAAGAGCTGATGCTCTAAGGCAGGGAACGAGATAAGAACCATGGGGTATTTACCAGCTGTAGGCCTTTCACCTGTGGCAGCTTCTGGCTGGGGCAGGAGAGGCAGCTCTAACATTGGTTTAAGTTGAAAGCTTTTTTTATTATACAGGGCAGGAATTCTAAGTAACCATTCTTTTTTATATATAATATTTTTTAAAAAGCCTACAGCACCCAGTATTCCCGGGCAGTCTCCCATCCAAGTACTAACCAGGCCCAACCTGTCTTAGCTTCCGAGATCAGAAGTTCAGGGTGGTATGACAGGGACAGTGGAAGACAACATTGAGGGTGTTTTATAATTTCATTCCCTGGCTTCCATTAGTTCAATTTATAGACTACATTTATAGATGCAAAATACTAAGTCCAGAAGCATGTTTGCTGAACTACTAACAGTGTTTATTTCTGGTACTATAGTGGACTTTCATTTATTTATCTTGATTTAAATTTCTGGTTTAACATTGTTTTCTTTAGTTCAATAATGTAGCACATCTAAATGAAATTACCTTTGGACTGACCTTTTAGAATGAATAGTTTATAATTTAATATTTAATTTCGAAAATGTTTAAACTAGTTATAAAATTTTAAATGTTTGTAGAATTTGTAGTAACTTTTTAAAAATTTCTTTTACATGTTTTTTTTTTATTGGAAAATATCATGGGGGTACAAATGTTTTTGATTATGTAGATCCCTTTTGTAATGCTTGAGTCATGGCTATAAGTGTGCCCATGACCTGAATAGTGTTCATCATACCTATTGGGTAAGTTTTTGACCTTTCCCCTCCTCCCTCAACCTCTTGGTTGTGCTTTTACTGAGTTTTCCTCCCCTCTGTGCACATGTGTGCTTCTCAATTAGTTCTGGTTTAATAGTAACTGTAGTGTTTATTTTTCCCTTTTGGAGGAATTTCGCTTAGTATGATAGTTTCCACTTCCATCCAAATTGTTGCAAAGGGTCTTAATTCATCCTTCTTTGTGGCCAAGTATTACTCTATGGTATATATACACCACATTTTGTTAATTCACTCATGAATTGATGGGCACTTGGGTTGATTCCACATCTTTGCAATTGTCAATTGTGCTGCAATAAACATTTGAGTGCAGGTGTCTTTCTGATAAAATGACTTCTTTTCTTCTGGGTAAATACCAGAGACATCAGCTGGCTGATCATTTCAAAAAGAAGAAAATGTTTTAGATGAAAAACAAACAAACATAGTCTGTGTGTAATTCTGAGGGAAAAATGGAGCCTACCAGAGTTTCCATGGGAAGAAGTTGTAGAGCAGAACAGGAGGGAGCAAGGTATCTACAGTGATCAACCATGGACAGGCTGGGTGTCCAGTGAGCAGGGTAGGTAGGGTGGTTTTTTTCTCCCTCCCTAGCATCTCTGGCAGTCAGCAGGGTCCCATGCTGCTGGAGAGCCTTTCTACCCTCCCAGTAGACTTTTAATTTCAACTCTTTTTAATTTGTTTAGTTTGAATAACTGTAAGTGTGAATTACTTCAATCCTCCAAGTTAATAAAGATTTTAAAACTTGTTATTTTTTCACTTAACATTTTCTGAACATCTTTCCATGTTAATATTCTTCTAGAAAGTCATTTCTATAGCTGCTTGATGTCCCATTGTATGACTGTAGCATAATATATTCAAGCCCCTGATTCAGGTTGTAGTGTCCTTAGAATATAAATAATATTGCAATAGAATCTTGTAGCTTAATCTTTGTGCACATCTTTAATTATTACCTTAGCATAGATATATTTCTAGAAACAGAATGGCTGAGCCCAAGAGTTAAATGTATGCTTTTAAGCATGAAAAATTCCCTTACTGAAAGACTGTTTGTCTCCCTACATCAACTTCACTATAGGTAATTATCAATATGTATCTCATTGTTTTGACTGTCATTTCTTTTAACATTAATGAAGATGAATATTTTTCAAGTGTTTCTCAGCCATTCATATTTTCAAATTAGTGTGATGGATGCTCAACTGATGGATATTAAATTAATGGAGATTAGCAGGATTTTTGTTGACTTTTGTTAACACTGGCACCCCCTCAACATATACAACATGTATGTGTGTGTGTTACCCATTCTATAAGTGCTGGTTGAATGAATGTATACACAAATGAATTAATTATTTAAAGAAACTGACCAAAGTAAACCCTTACTAATTTTTTTGGTATGCACGTCTTCAGAATTTATCCACTTGACAATATGGAGTGCCTACTGTGCACATGGCTCAATGCTAGACTATTTAAAAATAATAATAAGCATTCAGGGTAATTTAAATCAATACAACATAACTAAAAATCATACATATTCCAGGAATATCTCAGCTATATAGCACCTTCAGTCTGTCTGGATTGGCAAATGTTCTAGGTACTTTGAGATTAACACACCAACTTTAAAATTTTAAATTGTTGTTGACAAAAGTATTTCTACAAGGTACTATATGCTTCTGTATTTTCTTAAATATGGTGCCTCCTAGATGTAACTACACATGGATGGGCTGCAGAGGTGCATGAATGAATTTGTCACTCTGCTCTTTGCAGGGTTGTGAAACTTAGTAGATTGGAGTGCCCTAAGAAACTTTGGGACATCATTTCTTCTTGCATCTGTGAGCCACTGTAACCATGTTACCATTCCTGCCACCATTACTAACATGGACTCTCCACTCTGCCTAATCTGACTCTCTGCCCATTTCTTATTTTCTTCTATCATCTGTTGCTCCTCCAAGGCTTCTTGGCTCTCAAGTATAAAAAATGACCTTCTTATATACTTCCAGTTATTAATAGGGTCATTTTCCTTTCAGGTGGCAACCCAAGCAATCATCTCCAACTTGGAGTAATTCTCCATGCTGTCCCTCTTGGACATGGTGCTGGATACCAATTAGTTGCTCTTTTACTATCAAAAACATTTTTGAGCTGCTTCCAGGTTTGTAAACCTGAGAGTTCTAGAAGTCCAAACGGCAGATGACAACAGTATTACAGAATTGATGGCATCATATAAATGTGATGTTTTATACATGGGGACCCCATCTATGGAATTAGATCTACCTATAGTTCCCAAAGACTGGTTTGATCCATTTCCAAACCTATTTCTATTGTGCTATTGGCAGAATTTTCTCATGAAAGTCATTTGTAAATGCCCCTAATTCATGTCCTTTAGCTATGTTCTAATCAGTATCTGAACTCATCAGCCCCACTGAGAGATGAGGGTATGTCCCCAGTTCCTAGCCTACTCTGGTGGATGTAAGTCTCTAGTGAGATAAATCCTAGATCTTCTTTGCCACACATTTGGAGTGTACTTTCTCAGGCAGATAAGGAAACTGCATTTTCTTATCAGTAAAGGAGCCCTGAACGTGGAGAAGCAGCTGGAACAAGGGAGAAAGAAAGGAGCTGCAGAATTTTTTACATAGGTTCAGATATAGCTGACATGGCTGGGAAGTAATATTGACTTGTCAGAAGAAAATCCTCATGTTTGGGTGTCTTGGTGCCTCTGACTAGGAATTCTGACAAAGAAAATTCAAACACAGCAGATTTTTAATGAAGTGTCTGATTTGTGGCACTTTTAACACCCTTTTGGTGTTGTTAAAACATCTTTCTTCTGACAATGTACTCAGTTATGAAGTGGGGAAACAATTCAGGGAAAGCTGTGGATGTTGCTGTGGGAAAATCCCAGAGGCTGAAATGAGTGGGGAAGGCTGAAGGAGAGAAAAGAGGGGAGGGAGGGAGGGGCCTGTTCTGGCCTGAGCACCGCAGACATAGGGCAGTGGTCACAGAGATAAGTGGGAAGTACTTTTCTGTCAACAACCATGATCACCACCAACACAAAGAGCAAAGTCTTTCCTTAGAGATGATTCTACCTGCCTTTGACATGGGACACCATGCATCTGGCCCGCTGGTATTTCATTGAAATGGCTGCCTGTGTGGAGTTCAGAGGGGAAAATAATGGAGTAGGTTTTGCCTCTTCCTTTTTACAGTAGCTTCCAAAAGAGTGTACATTTGATAAGGGCCAAAGTCTGTTTGTGAAAAGAAACCTCTGAGGGGAGATACAGCACCTAAGACCAAAGACCTTAATTTTGCCTCAAATTTTGGCTATACCGTTTCTATAGAGACCAAAGGGAAGCTTTGGCTCCCCCACTCAGCTATTAAAGTTTAGTGCATTGAAAACTGTCTTCATGCTGTGATACCCTTTCAGGGAGGAGAATAGGGTCTGAACTAATCCATGAAAGTTGTCATGCTATGAACTAGTAGTCAAGCTTTTTCCTTTCAATTGAATCTAAAACTATACTGTACTTCACACTTGATTGGTCCTTCAGATGGAAGGATTCAATATCCCTGCTGGAAATCAGCTCGTCTTCTTCACACAGTGCTGTTGAACGTGGAAAGAACTTATTTCTGAGGCATAATTACCAGCTCTAACATAAGAAAAGTCGTAAGGATATTTCATTTTTTTTTTCTTTTCTTAAATTTCAGTTAAACTCTTGAAAATGCTAATTTTTCTTTTCCCTTTTCACAAAGCTTGTTTACTAGACTGTGTCTCCATGCTTGGGCTTGCTGTTTATCAATAGATGTTGGGATCTATACATGCTCACCAGCCTTTCTTTCCTCGGGATGATAGACGTACAGCATAAATGTATCGAAGACAAAAAATATCTTCTGAATGCAGCCGTCAGAGAGCCATTGAATGTCCTGTAGCAAAGGTAATGGGTCACTTATTTACCATGAAGACTGGGACGAGAACTCAAGGAATCTGAGCGGTGCTATGCCAATTGTCTAAGGGAAAGGACGCTTTTCCTTCCCCACTCAAAGAGTTAGCTTTGTTTGTTTGCACATGTTTTAGATCAATAACTGGTAATAGTAAAGGCAGAACAAAAGCTCTAATAACCATGAGCCATCTGTAGTGTGAATCGACATTTCCCAAGTTAAACACTATGTCTTGTGAGTGAATACATAGTGTATATGATTTTTTTAATTGGAAAAAAAAAAAAAAAAGCCTTCATCTAGCTACACCAAAAGGGGGCACCAAGGTATTAAAGAAGTTATAATGTTTTTGGTGGCTAAAAAACGAATTTAAGTGAAGTTTGAAGAGGTTTTCATAGAAGTATTATGTACACGATTTTAAAAACTTATTTTAAAAAGTAAATTGGAAGATTTCAGATATTTTCGTAAGACCGTTTTGAAATCTGAATGGAATTCCCTGTTGGTATGGGGTGTTATCTTTGGAGTTTGATGGTATAAATGTTAAAAAGTCATATTTTATTTGATAAAAATAATATAAAGAAAAATTACATATGTCTCCTTAGAGTACTGTTGATAATTAATACTCATAGTATTTTTCATTGAAATTTTTGTTTTTTTTCCATCTTTTTAAATAGAAATTTATCTATTCTTTGGTGTACAAGCCCCTCAGTAAATGTAAGAATATTTGGTTTTTGTGTATCTGTGTCTAAAAGGAAAAAAGAAAAATGTGCATTCTGTGTCACCTTTTCTGAGAGGGGATGCAGAAAGTGGGTATCTGTGTGTTATGGCAAATAGTAGCTAACTTAGAGATTGACTACCATAGCTCCCAGAATTCAGAAGGAAGAAATGAGAACAGGGGCATTTTCTGGAAAGATTTTCAAATTGTACATTTTGATTAATGTCATCTCATTACCTTGATTCTAGTAAAGGGAATTTAGTGGAAGAAAATAGGGAGAGACAAAATACTTTTTGATGGGGTTGTAAATAAATGAAATGCAAGTTGATGACT
Organism: Loris lydekkerianus; assembly: GCA_963574355.1. Taxonomy (NCBI): domain Eukaryota; kingdom Metazoa; phylum Chordata; class Mammalia; order Primates; family Lorisidae; genus Loris; species Loris lydekkerianus. The sequence goes on from CAUYPK010043887.1 coordinate 19,987, forward strand.
CTTCTGCTTTAATGTCACCTATGAGGGGTAAAAACCAGTTCAATTTCTAATTTCGTTAGTGATTGAGTAAGTGCTATTTATGTTGTTTTTCTCATCACCCTGATCCCATGGCCCTTTCCCTCCCCCATGTGAAATAGAGACCTTTTATATGTAATCAAATCTGAACTGGTTGGTTAGCTAATAATTCCTCTTAAAAATGGAAATCAGTGGCTGCATGATCTTGTTTTCTCTGTATATCTGCACCGTCTCCAAAGATGGCTGCAATCTAAACAAAATGGGTTGTCTTTTCATGGAAAACATTTTCTCTTTTTATTTTTAGATATCTTCTCATAGTTCCTTAAAAAAAGATAAAATGGGAAATTCAGTTTGAAATCATGTTTTATAGTTTCATTTTTATCCAGCCTTAGGTCTTCCCCATTGTTTTATGTTTTGTGATGATTTAAGGAATCATATATTATGTAATGCAAGGCAATTTACAAGCTGCTATTACATCCCTGTAACTTTTATGAAATATGTGACTAATTAGTATATTGTTTAACTGGGAGAAATGGATTAAAAAAACAAACTTCTTTCAGGTTTATTTGAAATGTATAGACCTTATTCAACTGAAGTAATTATTCAGGTACAATTATTATGTGTAGTGCTAAGATATAGCTGTAATTTTACTTTAAAATATGACACTATCGATAAGTTATTATGACTGTTGTTTATTTTAAATAAAAATAGAATAGGATTATTGAATTTTATATCTTCTTTTTAGTATCAACAATGCAGTGATTAGCATGTATTGAAATGTGCACTTAAAGGCAGGGAAGGAAAGTGAATGTTGCTTTTTGTTTGTTGGGGTTCTCCCCATCATGTATCCTAAGGATGTTTGCTGTGATCATGAAATATTTCAAATGTTGTCAATAAACACTGTTTCATCTAACTGGATATTTTCAAAATTGCATTTTCTATTTTTTTAAATAGTTGTTTAATTAATGGTAATTGTATTATATTGCTTCTGCTTTGAGGAATTGATATTCTTTAGTATAATTATGTACATGCAAAATATTGTATAGATATATAGACTTTTGTATAGATATTTTATTTCTCTGAAAGCTCTTCGGGTCCTGCCATTTTTGACAGATTAAATCAGGGGCTATCCATTTTGGGGATCACAGAAAACCAGAGTAGCCAAGATCTGAAAATGCAATTAATTAGGATGTGGATGACCAGAGTTCTGTTGTGGCCTCAATCTGTGTTTTAGAAGGTCTTGCCTTGGGCTTAAAATATTGTTCCATTTTAAAGAAATATTTTTATAGGGGTACTTGTATAAGATTAAACCAGGAAAAATAATAAGTAGGTTCGATTTTGATTTATGCTTTTTAGTTCTTTTGCCTGGCATTTCTATGACAAGATTTCATATCAATAGTCCACAAAGACTTTTCCTGGCTTTAATTTATTTTTCAACAAAGTCAATCTACTAATGCTGAAAAATCTGTCCATCCACATACTCAATGGCTTATTTTTGTGGTGTTTTCAAGTCACCTCTCTATGGAAGCAAATTAGTGGCCAAGTAGAGCTTATGAAAGACCTGAAACACAGAAAGGTCTCCAATGGGGCTATTCTCCTTTTGGGAAGCTATCTCCGGATTAAAAAAAAAAAAAAAAAAAAGGATCTAAATCACAGCTGCAAGGGTCCCTGATCTGTTCCCTGGCATGATCTGTTCGTTGGAAACTCTGTATAAAGGGGTTTCACATTGGATATGTCATTTTTGTTTTAAAGATCAATTTGCTTACACAGACACAATCTGTGGGAATTTTCAATCGCAGGTTTTATTTTTTTTTTCCATCATCCAGCCTGATCTTTGTATGAGAAATGAAAGGAACATTTTGGCTTATTTGATTATAAAGACAGGCAAGAAGTATAGAAAACCTGATGGAAATTAAGGTAACAAGAGTTTTCAAAGCAAGTAATCAAAAAGGGAAATTTTCTTTTCAAGTAAAACTCTGTATTATTCTAAAACCAGATATTCTGTATAATAATCTTACTAAAAAGGGATAATTTTAAGAGACTAAAAAATATGCACACTGACCAGACTCTTGCAGCACCTTCTAAAAGTTGGTTTTTGGTGTTAGGGTGATAAACTAAAACCACAGAACAAAATTTGATTCTACAAAAACCAGATAGAGTTATGTAATTTTGTTTTCTATAAAATAGACAACAGACCAGTTGAGATAAAATTTGAGGACTGATTTGGCTTGTCATTTAGCAGAGCTGTAATCTCTAAATTCACAATGGACTTCCTAGTTTAACTAGTTTTCATGCAACTGTTTATTAGAAATTGCAGTGTGATTTGTAAGTCTTGCTTGAATGATGTGATTAGGAATAGGGATGACCAGAATTAAATTAAAGAGGTATTCTAAATTTCATAATTTTAAACATTTCCCTGAACTGGTGTGGAGACAATACCAATCTCTCTATTTATAAAATTGAGTTCTCTCTGAATAGTGAGAACAAAGGTGCTAATCTGTAGTTCTGAGAAAGGCCAATTATGCCCTCTGCATCAGATGGAGCCTAATATGATTTTAAATAATTGCCAAATCAGATGCACATGAATGTATTTTTATTATTTACTCAAAACCCATTAACCCGGTGTTTATGTCATGTGGAAACTGGGTTCATTTGCAAATAAGTTCACCTATGTAGAAATGCTCGGCCTCATCTTACAAAAACATCAAGAGACTAAATTTAGGAGCTATTTGAAACCACTGGTACTGTTCTGATTTAGAATGAGCTGGTTAGATAAAGCAACCAAAGCTGGTGTATCTCAGGAGTCCCATGTTTTGAACTAAAAAAAAAAAACAAAAAAACTTTTCTTAACCATTCTTACGTCATTAATCTCACAAGTTTCCTTATCACAGTCTGAGAAAGAAAAAAGTTACTCCCATTTTCCAGTTGAAGAAACCGAGGCTCAGAGAAGTCAAGTGACTTTCACCACGTCTTAGCCAGCTGCAAAAACCCAGACAGCATGCCACTATTAAAGCAGGCATTAGTCGACAGCCTGCAGACTTCGGCAGTGGGCTCACAGATAATTCTTGTTTGGTCTTTGCTCAGTGTCAAAAAAATTCTTTTTTTCAGATTGGTTGCTAACATTTAAAAATTGAGAGAGAAATTTCTCATATAAAAAAGCCAGGATTTCTGGATTTTTGAGGACAATCAAAAGCTCTGGGAATCCTGCATCATCATTTCTGCATGGCAAGTGTTCACTGCCACTGAGTCGTGACTTCCTCGTCTCATAGGGCAGAACTTCTGTAGTTTGTCTGCCTCGTTACTTGCATGGTCGGTGAGCATCGGAGCTTACGTTCCCCCACACTAAACCAATGATTATCAACCTTTCTTGAATGTGAGACCTCATTTAAAACTGAAAAAAAGTTTGCAACCTCCTTGTCTAGATGTCTGTCTTCCCTCCCAGGCAGAGAAATCTTCAAGGGCACGCACAAAGTATCGTTCCTCTTTGGATCCTCTCCAGGTCTTAGGACAATGACTAGTACACAATGTGCCCTCAGGAAATGGCTGGGGTGGGGGGAGCATGACAGTTGCTGTATCACTAGAGTTATTACTATTCTGATCTGTAGGCAAGTTTTATAAATGAGGTGGTGAGAAAGGAATCAAGTTCAGTGGAGTTTAGAATTACAAATCCTATTAACTCCTAATTGAATGGAAAATCAAAAATGTGTCTTTTGCTTCATTTGACCTGAAGCCACCATCTACAAGTTCCCAAACAACTGTGAGTAAAATGTATCCTTGATGTGATGCTCTAGACGCGCATGTAGATGTTTATAGTTGTGCAGACACAGCCTTTAGGAACTGAATACTCCAGCCTGGGTGACTGACTCAGAACATGGGGCAATCACGTGAAGTGTCTGCTTGCTTTCTTGTGACCATGGCTGAAAAAGTACCATTTTCAATTTCCCAGGTTTTTCTCTCTGTAAGAAATGTACACATTTAAAGATGCCACTCAGCACAATGCCATGCATGACTTTAGAAGATGGGGAGCTTAGAGCAGATCCAATTCACGTTTGACCTCTGCAATTACAAGGTACGAGACACAATATAGACGGTAACAAATGTTATCAGTATATATTATTACAAATTTAATACAGTTTCCTTTCTTAAAATATGTATGCATTTTTGTGGCACTCTGTGTGTGTGTGTGTGTGTGTGTGTGTGTGTTCATCCATTAGCAGCCTTTCTCCTCCTTTGAACTTTTGGGGCATTTATGCTCTATATTATTTCTGATGTAGTCACATTCACAGAATTAGAGAACATAGTCTGATGTTACATTACAGATGTGAAATGGAGGCCCAGGGAGATTTATTCAAGGCATCTGACTCCTTTTTGTGAATTCCATGTGTTCTCACTGGATGACAAAATTCATTGTGGATGACGGGGCCTTACCCATTCCACTCTCACTCAGATGTAGTAGGTAGTGAGCCAATTTGAGTTCTCATGGAAGCTGTGACATTTTCAGACCGACTTGCGATAAAAAGGCCATTATGATTTCCTCATCAGGATCTCATTTCAAAATGAGAGACCTTCAGCGTGGCTGCACACAAGGCTTTTCAAATGGGCTCAAGCCAAGTAAGTGGCAAGTAAAATGGCCACCTCGAGCATGCTTTTAAAAAGGATTTGATTCTATTTTTAAGAGGTTTTTTTAGGGGGTGCAGAGGACAAAACTTTGTGTTTTTTCTTCCTCTTGTTAGTGATCCTATAGGTGTTTCTTTAAGAAAATACTACACACAAAATGTGAAGGCTACAAACTGATCTGACTCATTAGATTTAATAAAATCTAGGAGAAAGTACTTCCTAAGTCCTGAGGCCTTTCATATCATCCTCTACCTAATTCTTTACAAGTGATTTTTCAGCTAGTAAGTGCCAGAAATAGGCATATCTACAGAAAGTGAGCACATTTTCCTCCACAATATGACAATGCTATCTGACAGCTATTAAAACTTGAAATTCAGGGGCTTGCAAAGTAATTCTTCAAATGTAGCTCGTCTCCAATAAAAGCATTCAGTATTCTGGTGTTTTTCACTTCATTGAAATTCATTTAAAATTTCTCTTCCACAGACACACTTTTGTGTTTCTATAATCATTATGTATGTGCTTTCTGGCCTTATACTTTTTAAATAATTTATTTTAATATCATAAGATATTTTTGTAAGCTAAATACTGAGACAACATGAACATGGCATGTATATACATGTTTTGTTTTTAAAAAATGTCAAAAAGTCATTTCCTTCTTATTCTCCATCACGTATGCTTTTTGGAGTTTCTCTCTGCACATTATTTCCAGTGGGAGCTGCTGAGAGATGCTGAGAATGGCCACTCAATATAACGGTACATTCACAAATTCACAAATTCACTACTTTCTAAAATGGCAGCAATCACCACAATCTCCAGAATCTGGAAAGTTCTTCCCCCCCCCCATAAAAACAAGCATCACTCTATTTTTGGTCCAATAAATGGAGTTCTAATACTAGCTTTGCTAATGACTGAGAACTTCAGAAGTCACCTAACCTGTCCACGGGCCTCAGTGTCTTAAAGAGCCACAAGAGAGACCAAATCCATAGGGTTGCTGTGAACTCAATGAGCTAACATAGATAAGGTGCTTTGCCCCGTGGCCAGCAGCATAAATTACCTTTAAAAATCATTATTTTTCATAATAATGTTTGATTTTTAGTTTAGTTCCAAGTGGTGTTTACAACTCTGATTCAAGAGGGCAGAGAGAAAAGGAAGTGGCCTCTCTGGCTGGAGTTATAAAAAGCCATGAGGCTTTTAGGAGTGTAGTCAGTGCATAGCCTAGCCCCTTGTCCCCAGATGAATGGCAAGAGACAAGCAGGCTTGCAGAAACCAGGCTTCATTGCTGCAAAACAAGCAATGTTAGCTCTAAGTCACAGCTACTGGAGCTAATAGAGTAGCCAGCTACAGCAACCCCCAGTCTGCCTCTCCCACTTTAGCTAAGTGTCTATAAGTCAGCAAGCAGGTGGAATTCCTTCTGTACTCATGAAGTCATAGAACATTCAATATAAAATTTTTTTCTGGGAAGAGATTGTCTTGGGAATCATTGGTTGGCTTTATGTGTAATCATTTGTCACTTTGTTAAGCACCCTTGAAGACCAGGGGAACGGTTTGCTCTGAGGAGCTGCAAAAAAGTTCAGCGTTTTATTTTTCATTTTCAAAAATAAAGGCTATTTTAGAGGGTTTTAAAAAGTATATTCATTTTCTAGCCAATCAATGTGAGAATAATTTTGGATTTGGCAAATGTATGTTGCAGTTAGAAGTGGCTTTTGAATGTTTGAGCATTTTGCTTCCTGGTCCTCATCTTGAAGACCTCTACATCTACCTGTCTTTCAAGTGTAAATTGCCACCTCCAGGACTTGGACCAGAAATATAGGCACCCAGTAGACCTTGTGCCTAAAAAAGGACCATGTAGGAAGGGACAAAATAATATTAGTAGCCATTTACTTGGCATTTGCCTTAAGCCAGGAACTGCAATAAATGGCTTTCATTAATTCTTATTTAATTCCCCCAGCAGCTATATGTTGTAGGAACTATTATGCCCATTTCATAGGTGAGAAAACTGAGGCTCAGAGATGTTGAGTGATTTTCCCAAGGCATCCTATGTCTGGCAAGTGATTCAAACCTAGGCAAGTTGAAATCTCATGCCCATGTTTTTAACTATTATTCCATATTCCTATTTTGATAAATAAAAATATTGGGCTCCCTTTCCCCTTTCATGCCTCATGAAATTAGTTTACAGTTTTGATCACTCATCTTTGTCTCAGACGATTTTGACTTCACTTCCCATAGTTGAATGAAGAGGGAAGAAGGTGGTAAAAACTTGAGGCTAGAAGCCTTACTTAGGTCAGTCCAAGCAAATCCCCATGCCTTATCACTGAACCTCTGAATTACTTCAGTTGCTCTACTGGCTCCAATATGAGGTTCTGCAGAGAAACAGATTTACCATCAAATCCCATCTTGCTACTTGTTAGTTATGGGAACCTAATCAAGCCTCTCTGATCCACAGTCTCTTCTGTAAGAGGAAATGACTTCTACCCTATAGGACTGATACACAAATTTAAAACCCACTGCACATAAGAGAGAGTGTAGGGTACTGTTTATAGCCCAGACTACAGTATCAGACATCCTGAGTTTGAATTTGCAGCTTCCCTGACTTACCAGTTATGTGATTTAAGGCAATGTGCTTAAGTTTTCATTACCTCACCTAAAATATGGGAGGAGGGTAATAACAACACCCACCTCATAGGTCCTACTGTGAGGACTAAGTGGGTTCACTTGAGTAAAGTCTTTAGTTAGGGCCTGGTCCATAATAAACGTTTCATAATGTTGCTGTTATACCTTGCAGAGGTGAAAGGTATCCATGAGGACAGAGGACACAAATAGCATATCTTGTTGTTACGTGCTGGCCACCAGTCTCACTTGTCTTCAGAAATAGTCCCAGCCTACACACAGTTTCAAGAACTCTTTCAACAGAGGCCAAGCTTAGGTTCTTGTTTTTGTTTTGATTTGTTTTGTTTTTTTTCAGACAGGATCTTCCTCTGTTGCTCAGGCTGGAGTGCAGTGACCTCATAGCTCACAGCAACCTCAAACTCTTCGGCTCAAGTGATCCTCTGCCTCAGCAGCACAAGAAGCTGGGAGGACACGTGCATACCATCATGCCCAGCTAATTTTTAAATTTTTTTTTCTAGAGTTAGGGTTTTGCTATGTCTCCCAGGCTGGTCTCTGACTCCTAGTCTCAAGAGACACTCCTGCCTTAGCTTCCTGAGTGGTTGGGATTACAGGCATAAGCCATTGTATCTGGCTAGTTTAGATTTTAAGTCTCAACCAACTTGATTGTAGTTGTCCCCAACTAGGGAGCCAAGGACTTTACTCCCACCATACCATTATGTCCAGGCGGAGGGAGGCAGAAAGAATAAGAATCTGTGTTCTCAGGATCTGGCTCTGATCTAGGGTAGAGAGGCAGGGGAAGATATTTAAGTCACCCTGGAGGAGCTCTCTCTGGAATTGTAGTGGTTTCCTCATCCATAAGAATCCCCAAAGCAGAGTGGAATTAGCTCCCTAGTACTTGTCTCCTTCCTCTCAGGCCTTCTACAGGTCCTAGGAAATGGTCCCTTTCTCCTATGGCAGAGGAGAGGCAGCACAGCACGGTCTGCAGGATGTGTGGTGCATTCCCAGCTGCATTCCTATGCATACTCCAGCATAGGGCTGGGGTAGAGATGAGTGCTGAGGGTGACTGGGGCAACTTTTAATTCTGCAGAACCCTCATAGAGGGGATGCTATGTGATGTGAGGCTGTGTCAGATTGCTTTTGCCCAGGGTAGTGGTTGGCTGCCTGCCTGGACAGACTATGAGCTCCATGAGGACAGAGGCCGAGTTAGTTCAGCACTGTACTCCATGCCCAGTGCTTGGCACACAGTCAATAAATGTCCACTGAAAGAAAGCCGTGTTCCCTTGCTCAGAAAGGCTAGAGAACTGGAGAGGAGGAAATGAATGGCTTGCAGGAATGCTGTCAGAGAACATAAATTTATTCTCCCCCAAGAGGGGGTCATTAAATCCTGTCATCCGTTGACTATCTTCATGCCAATTTAGAGAAAATTCTTTTCTAAAATCTGCCTTCATTCCTCAGCTTTTCTGCCAGTCAAAGACAACTTAGGGCTACCATTGTTTTTCCTCAATTCAGATTACAAGGGGTTTTTTTTGTCAATTTTCTTCTTCCTACAGAAACTTGATTGCAGCTGGGTATAGCATTTATGTAAATTTCAAGTGCCACTCCTATTTGTCTCTGGGTTAACCTAATGGTTTATGTTAATCTCAATCAGGTCTGCCACTCAGACCTCTTATCCCCTTCACCTTTCACCTAATTGCCAATTTCCCTCAAGGACGGGACTGTAGAGGCCCTGTCTGTTTCTTCCTCCTCTTCCCCTTCCATCATTCCTTTCTTCACTGTTGAATATCTATTCCATTTGATTGTTCGAGGCAGTGAGTGGATGATTTCATGTGTTCCTGACATAATAACTACATACGCCCATCATGAAACTGCCTAATTTTTTCCAAAGTGGTCTATATACACAGTTACATGCAGTAACAGGGACAGATCTCACAAATAGTGTTGAGTAAAAGAAGCCTGATACAAAAGAGAGCATACTACCACACTAAAACATTCTACTTTGAAAGTTCAAAACTGGGAAAAAGTAATCTGATTAACCTTTGTGTGTGGAGGCAGAAACTGGGAAGGGGAATTGGAAGTGCTTCTGGAGTACTGGTCATGTTTTGTTTCTTGATCTGGGTGCTGGTTATAAGAGTGTGTTCATTTTTTGAAAATCCATCTGACTGAACACATCATTTGTACACATTTCTGTTTGTAAATTATACTTCAATGACATTTTCCCCCCAAGTGGGTCTATTGAGCCCCAACTATGTAGAAGCTTCCATGCTGAGTGATATTGGGAATTTTTTCTGCTTCCAAAGAGATAAAAAGATAAAACCTAAAGCGGGCAAAAAGACTCTTTGGGTTCCTCCTTGATGGTTAGGATGATTGCAGCCAAATCCTACACCATTTTAACCTTCCTCATAGACTTGTCCCAGTCCACTTCAGCCCACCTCATCTTCCCTTGCTTAAATGTTTTCTTTTTCACTAAATGCTGTTAATATCATCTCTTCCCATGCATTGCTATTTAACAACTTCCAGTGAATTTGCCTGGAATCCTCAGCTTCACTCTAAGCTCCTATAGTCAGGGACCTAGTTGAAATATTACTTTGTGAATCTCCACAGTATAGCATGACACTGTTGGGTATAAAATGCTCAACTCATAGCTTCAGACAAAATAGACTCCAATAAACAGACAGGATGGTGAGGGAAGGCTCTTCTATGACCAGGATGGATTTGATCTTTTCTCTTTTTTAAAGAAATAATGTGATTTTTAAATTTTTATTTGTTTATATTTATTTCAGATTAATGTGAGGGCAAAATGATTAGGTTACATTGTTTGTATTTCTAAGGTAAAGTCCAAGTTGTAGTTGAGCCCTTCACCTGGGGGGTATGCTGTATATCCTTACCTCGTGCATATTAGGTGAGCTTACCAATCCCCCTCCTTTTTCCCCTTCCAACTTTCCCTCTTCCCCTCTCCCCCACTTGAATATACTTGTGTTTTTCTTTGTGTGGGTGTGTGCTTGTTTTTCAATTGATTTCGTATTAGTATTGAGTACATTTGATATTTCCTTTTCCATTATTGTGATACTTTACTAAGAAGAATGTGCTTCAACTCTATCCAAGTAAGTGCAAAAGATATAAAGTTTCCATCTTTTTAATGGCTGAATAGTATTCCATGGTGTATATATACCACAATTTATTAATCCATTCGTGGGTTGATGGGCACCTGGATTGCTTTCATCAATTTGCAATTGTGAATTGCACTTCAATAAACATTCTAGTGCAAATGTCCTTATAGTAAAATGATTTTGTTTTCTTCTGGATAGAGACCTAATAATGGGATGGTGGAATCAAATGGAAGTTCTACTTTTATCTCTTTGAGGCTTCTCAATACTTCTTTCCAAAAAGGCTGTATTGGTTTTCTTTTATTTCTTTCTTTGTTTTTTATTTTTTTGGTAGAGACAGAGTCTTACTTTATCGCCCTCGGTAGAGTGCCGTGGCATCACACAGCTCACAGCAACCTCCAGCTCTTGTGCTTAGGAGATTCTCTTGCCTCAGCCTCCTGAGTAGCTGGGACTACAGGTGCCCGCCACAATGCCCAGCTATTTGTTTGTTGCAGTTTGGCCAGGGCCAGGTTTGAACCCACCACCCTTGGCATATGGGGCCAGGGCCCTACCCACTGAGGCACAGGCACTGTCTGTATTGGTTTTCTTTATCCTCCCATTTCTAGACCTACTCAATATGTTCTTTGTTTTCACATGTAAGCAAAGAGTTTGAGCCAGTAGTTTTCCACTTTTCACAATGGCCCAGCATAGTATCTCCCTTGAATTAGGACCAGTAACTCAAATACTTCTCCAGGTTAGGTGAGGCTATTGTTTTGAAGAATCAGTAGACCATGGGTTTTTCTTCTGATATAACATTTGCAGCTTCAGATATTTATGATTGGGTCTTAAACATTCATGACATGTAGTAATTTGTAATTTTGCTCAGACATAAATCTGAATTGCACACACTATAATCCTGGTGTGATGGACCATTTGGCTTTATTAGAACATGATGGTTCTTAGGGGAAAAGAGAAGTTTTATGGAGGAAATGATAAGCCCATTATAAAATTGTGGAGTTTGTAAATGGGAGAAGGGTTGAAGATGGAGTTTTCTGGATGCCCTTCCTGCATGTCATAGGTTCATTGTACTTCAATTTTCTCAACACAATAGTCAGAGACTGAGTCCTTACCTATTTGTTTCTCTTTAGCATTCATTTGATTAAAGCTTCCTGAATGCAAGGAATACAACTAAATTCTTATTGAAGGGTGGGAATGGATCTAGAAGAAAATAATCATATTTTTATAACGAAAGGGAGGGAGGGAGAGAGGAAAGTGTAGAGAGAGAGAAAGAGAGAGAGAGAGAGAAAAACAAGAAATGTCATTGAGTGAAGAAACTGACGGTCAAGAGACTTGGTTTTTAGTCCCAGCTTTGTGCTAAAATCATTTCGGTAGATGAACTGACTAGCTTTGTGACTTTGAGGGGGTTACTTTCTTTCTCTAGTTCTCAGTTTCCCTATCTGTAAAGTGAAGAGGTTGGAGCAGATTATCTCTTAGGTATTTCCAGGCATAATATTACAGAAATTTATGACCTAAAACTCAATTTCTGTTGTCTTTTCAAGTTGTTCTCAGTGATGCCTTCCAAAAGAGATTTACAAATGTCATTACTGAGTATCCATTGAGCTAAAGGCATCAGAACATGAGACTATGCTCACAAATAGCTTTTTATCCCAGGAAAGATGTGGACAGCTCAGATTTAAAGAAACAAACACTCAAGTGAATAAACAAATGACTCATACATTTTCATCAATGTGGAATCTTTTTTTAATTCTTTAGATTTTCTTCTGAGTACAAGATAGAAACATTTTTATGTTCTCTGATATTTCTTCTGAATTTAAATGTTTAGTTTCTGGAGCTAGAAAAGTGGACCCAAGAAATGCCTTTTATTTTAGTAGTGTCAGTGAATGGAGTGCAGTGGTCCAGAAAGGTTGCTGCCTCAGGAGTTGGAAGTGGAAGGTGAGGATATTGTCCAACTTGGAATTACAAATTAGTTAGAACTGGAAAAGAGAATAGAACATGATCTCTCAGTAAATGAGGGAGAAAATTGAAGCTAATAGAAGAGAAGTGACTTCCATTCAACATTTATTTTAAGTGTATATATTGATACACAATGGAATACTATTCAGCTATAAAAAAGAAGGACATCCTGTCATTTTTAGTAACATGGGTGAACCTGGGAAGACATTATTCTAAGTGGAATTAGCTAACCACAGAAAGACAAATAGCACATGATCTTCAAAAGTTGATCTCATAGAAGTAGAGACAATATTGTTTGCCAGAGGATGGGGAGTTGAGAGTAGGGGGGTTAAGTAAATGTTGGTAAAGGGGCATAAAATTTCATTTAGATAGAAGGAATAAGTTTAAGAGCTCTATTGTACAATATAGTGACTATAGTTAATAGCAATAAATTGTATTCTTTAAAAATGCTAAGAGACTGTGGATGTTATGTGTTTTAATCACAGCCATGATAACTATGGGATATAATGCATATGATAATTAGCTACCTTTAGTGAAATTTTACTTCTAAACCTAATGTTGTACATGATAAATATATACAATGTTGTCTATTGACTTAAAATAATAAATAATTAAAATATATATGTATATGAATGATAGTGATAGATTAGGTACCTAAAATGTTCCGGGTGCTGGGGATACAGCAGTGAACAAGGACCAGCCATATAGAACTGACACTACAGTGTGTGAAAGGGACTTAACACTAATAATTCACACAAATAAACATAACAAGATCTAGGAGGAGAGGTCCATGGTGCCTTGGGAATGCGAAATGCAGTGCTTGATCTGATCAGGAAAATCAGTCAAGGCCTCCCTAAGAGAGCAATGTTAAGATAATAGCTAAAGGATGAAGAGGGCACCTGGAACATTTTAGGTACCTAATCTTTCACTAGGGTGACAAGGTGATAACATATTCAAAGGATCTGTAGCAACCCAGAACATAGTACATGGAACTGAAAGGAGGCCATTGTGACTAGAGAGGAGACCATTCATGTAGGGGGTAGTGCAGGATAAGTTTGCAGCTATGGGCAGGGTCTTTGTCTTAAGAACAAAAGAAGGTCACTTGAGGGTTTTAAGCCTAAGAATAACACAGGTGGATTTGTGTTTTTACTCTGGCTACTGTGGAGTTGAGAAGGAGATGTGGTGAGAAACAAGGCTGGTGAGGTACTTTGGATCCAACTATAAAAGGTCTTGAACAATAGGTAAATAAATTTGACTTCGTTCTACTGGCAGTGGGGATATATCAAAAGCAGAAGTTGGCAGACTGGTCCATTCAAGAGGATGGTTGTAAGAAAGTCCTGTGTGAAATCAACAAATGTTATTAATATTTGCTAGACATCATGAAGGGGTAAATGAGAAATGGATGCCCTGACCTTCACTTTCCATAATCTGAAGTTGGAGAATGACCCAGATAATCACTTAAGATTCCTGCCCTTCATCTAATAAGAAGTGTGATGCTCTTTTTCCAAAACATTTAAGTCACTGAAAAATATTTGAAAAATATAATTTTCTCTTACATAGCTCAGCTTCCACAAGTTATTTATGAAGTATTGCTATAAGCCTAGGGACTATGTTTATAGTAGTAGTTATCTAACACTGTGTAACAAATTACCCCCCCCCCCCAAATAGCAGTTTAGATAAACATACATTTGTGATCTCATTTTCTGTAAGTCAGAAATTCAGGCATAGCTTAGCCTGGTCCTCCACTTCAGGGTCTCTCACAGGCTGCCATCAAGGTGTTGACCAGGGCTGGAATCTCATTTGAAGGCTGGACTGGGGAAAGGTCTGCTTCCATGCTCATGTGATTGTTAGCAGAATTCAGTTTCTGGAAGGTTAGTGGACTGAGCACCCTCTGTGCTGGCTGTTGGCCAGAGGCCACTCTTGGTTCCTTGCCCCATGGGCCTCTCCATCATGGCAGCTTGCTTCATCAGCATGTGATGGCCAGTGAAGCAATAGGGACACTCTCTCTTGATGCTTGCTCTCGGGGACTTTATAATTTCCTTGTATACTGGAAATAATCGGCAAGCAGTACATATGACAGATTGTCATTAAATGACCCAATGTATGAAAATAGGCCACGAAGGAATGATAAAATTTGGATGGGGAGGGTTAGTGGCGCGAGAAGGAGAAAGACATTCCAGAAAGAGGTGGAGTGTGTGCAGTGATGTAAAGGCAGGGCAAGTATGGCATGTTCAGAGAACAGTGAGGCCAGTGGCCTGGGTGGAGTATAGGGCAAGTTTTTTATGTATAATAAAAAGCAATAGAACCAAATAGCACATCCCAAGTCTGCCTTAGAGGTTTATGAGAGAAGCAGAGTTGTTTGAAAGAAAAAGCATCATGTCTGCAATGAACGTTCCTGTCAATATCTAAGAAAGTGGCCATGTGACTGGCCCTCAAAGGCATACATGTGGATGAGCATGCACTCTGACAAAAACTGTGATTTTTAGCGTTCACCGTGTGATTTTGTTTAAGTAATCATGGAGACTTTCAGGATGTTTTTCTGAACACTTCCTTTTCAGAACAAAACACTTGGGTAGCAGCTCTTCCTTTTTTTACTTGACATTTCTTTTGTTCTCAGATGTAACTGAGAGAGCCCCTTCTTGCTGTTGTATATGATTTCTCTTTGAGGTCAATATTAAGATATCTTTCTCACATGTCTAGTCCCCTAACCCCAAGAAGGCTCACCTCACATTCAATATACTAGACTGTAAACTGATAAAATAGCTATCATTACTAAATAGATGAAAATGATGAAGTTGGTGCATTTTATTTGTAATAGTTCTTTGTGGGGATTAAAAGTGATTTAGAGAAATAATTTGTTTTCTCCAGTCCCTCACACAGTGCTGCATAGCATCTGATAAATGTGTTCAACAGATGACTGACTGAGTGCGACGCCAATGATTTTTAAATGTGACAAGGAATTTGACTTGGCCTGGTACAATCTTATCCAGTTCCTTGTGTAAAATGAGAAATCAATCCAGATGTGGATTGCATTGTATCATTTAAAACTGCTCTGGGGGAAATCTCCACCTCCCAGGTAGAGGCTCTGTACAACAATAAGCCAGTTTATCAAAGATGGGATTTACTGCTCGTTGTTTTTCTATTAGGGAGGAATTACGCTAAGCCCAGCAGCAGACATTTTGTGTTACCATGGCAGCCCATATTTCCTGCAGGGTTGTGACCCCTAATGACCACAGTGGGAAGGCAGGAAAAATAGAGACGCTTTGAAGATTAGTAAATAAATGCATTACTTATGCAAACCATCTCTGAGATGGCCCCACAGTATGGCAAAGAAATGAGGAAGCTCTTCACATTGAGCAAATGGTTATATGTAAATACCTGTATTGGAAGAAAACAGATCATCTTTCATTTGATTATTTCTGTAAAAGTCTGTTTGTTCTGATAATGAAAGTAATATAAACTGAACTTCATACTGAGGAAATAGTATTATTGTGCACGAAAATACAAACAGACATTGATGTTTTCCTTCTGCTCCCAACAGCTAATATTTCCCCCCATTGGCTCTTCAGATATAATGTGGCTCCTGAAATGATTTTGCAGTATGCCTCAATGGATCATAGAGAGGAACAAACAACTGAGCATATTCAAGTTTATGTAGGCAGTGAGAATATAGCTCACCTTTCTTGAAAATGGTTCAGTATTGTTTTTAACTCTCTTGATCTTTCTTAATTGGCCTGCTACATTTTTTTAACAAGCAGGTGAAAACAAGATAGAAAATCAAGCATTGATTTTGGTTGCTGTTTGTAAGTTTTTTTCTCAGTTAACCTTTTCCTTCAGAGTCACACCTACATTTATTTATACAAGAGATATTTATGTTTCTTGAGTACCTACTGTACTATTATTTAAGGCACTGTGTTCAGCAGAAACTGGATCTAAGCTTCTACTATTATGTAGATCAAATACAAACAGATTGCATTTTCTGGCTATATAATCTACTGCTCTTGGAATGAGCTTTGTTGAGCATAAAGAGAGGGAAAGTATGATATAAAGTTGATTTGCCTCACATCTGAGATGTTGCTGATTTGTTTCTTTTCATGGTGTATTTTTTTTGTAGTACCATTTCTTTTTTTATTATTATTATTAAATTATAGCTGTGTACATTAATGCGATCATGGGGCACCATAGACTGGTTTTATAGACTGACACATTTTCATCACACTGGTTAACATAGCCTTCCTTGCATTTTCTTAGTTACTGTGTTAAGACATTTATATTCTACATTTACTAAGTTTCACATGTACCCTTGTAAGATGCACCACAGGTGGAATCCCACCAATCACCCTCCCTCTGCCCACTTCCCCCCTCACTCCCTTTTTTCTCCCTCTTCGCCCTATTCTTAGGTTATAATGAGGTTATAGCTTTCAGGTGAAAGCCATAAATTAGTTTCATAGTAGGGCTGAGTACATTGGATACTTTTCTTCCATTCCTGAGATACTTTGCTAAGAAGAATATGTTCCAGCTCCATCCATGTAAACATGAAAGAGGTACAGTCTCCATCTTTCTTTAAGGCTGCATAATATTCCATGGTGTACATGTACTAAAATTTGCTAGTCCATTCGTGGGTCGATGGGCACTTGGGCTTCTTCCATGACTTAGAAATTATGAATTGGGCTGCAATAAACATTCTGGTACAGATGTCTTTATTATATTGTGTCTTTTGGTCTTCTGGGTATAAACCCAGTAAAGGGATTATAGGATTGAATGGCACATCTATTTTTAGATCTCTAAGTAGTCTCCAAACAAACACCTTCCAGAAGGAACGTATTAGTGGGCATTCCCACCAGCAGTGTAGAAGTGTGCTCTTTCCTCCACATCCACGCCAACATTTCAGGCTTTGGGATTTTGTTATGTGGGCTATTCTTACTGGGGTTAGGTGATATCTCAAAGTAGCTTTGATTTGCATTTCTCTGATGATTAAGGATGATGAGCTTTTTTTCATGTGTTTGTAGATTTTGCATTTGTCTTCTTTAGAGAAGTTTCTCTTTAAGTCCCTTGCCCATGCTGAAAGGGGGTCACGCATTCTTTTCTTGCTAATACATTTGAGTTCTCTGTGGATTCTGGTTATTAGACCTTTATCGGAGGTATAA
>CAUYPK010043888.1:0-50099 GCA_963574355.1 Loris lydekkerianus
GAGAACTGTGTCCAGATGTTTTGCATGATGTCACAGAATTAACCACAGAGCTAATCAAAGACAATCATAAAAGAGAACTATCAAACTCTAAGAAAAGAAATAGCTGAAAATGTTAACAAATGGAAAAACATACCATGCTCATGGCTGGAAAAAATCAACATTGTTAAAATGTCCATACTACCCAAAGCAATATACAATTTTAATGCAGTCCCTATTAAAGCTCCACTGTTATACTTTAAAGATCTCAAAAAAATAATACTCCATTTTATACGGAATCAGAAAAAACCTCAAATAGCCAAGACATTACTCAGAAATAAAAACAAAGCAGGAGGAATCACGCTACTGGACCTCAGACTATACTATAAATTGATAGTGATCAAAACAGCATGGTTCTGACACAAAAACAGAGAGGTAGATGTCTGGAACAGAACAGAGAACCAAGAGATGAACCCAGCTACTTACCGTTATTTGATCTTTGACAAGCCAATTAAAAACATTCAGTGGGGAAAAGATACTCTATTTAACAAATGGTGCTGGGTGAACTGGCTGGCGACTGTAGAAGACTGAAACTGGACCCACACCTTTCACCATTAACTAAGATAGGCTCTCTCTGGATTAAAGAATTAAACTTAAGACATGAAACTATAAAAATACTAGAAGAAAGTGCAGGGAAAACTCTTGAAGAAATCTGTCTGGGTGAATATTTTATGAGAAGGACACCTAGGGCAATTGAAGCAGCATCAAAAATACACTACTGGTACCTGATCAAACTAAAAAGCTCCTGCACAGCCAAGAACACAGTAAGTAAAGCAAGCAGACAGCCCTCAGAATGGGAGAAGATATTTGCAGGTTATGTCTCCAACAAAGGTTTAATAATCAGAATCCACAGAGAACTCAAACATATTAGCAAGAAAAGAACAAGTGATCCCATCTCAGGCTGGGCAAGGGACTTGAAGAGAAACTTCTCCAAAGACAGGTGCACAGCCTACAGATATAGGAAAAAATGCTCATCATCCTTAATCATCAGAGAAATGCAAATCAAAACTACTTTGAGACATCATCTAACTCCAGTAAGATTAGCCCATATCACAAAATCCCAAGACCAGAGATGTTAGCGTGGATGTGGAGAAAAGGGAACACTTCTATACTGCTGGTGGGAATGCAAACTAATATCTTCCTTCTGGAAAGATGTTTGGAGAATACTTAGAGATCTAAAAATAGACCTGCCACTCGATCCTATAATTCCTCTGCCAAGTATATACCCAGAAGACCAAAAATCACATTATAACAAAGATATTTATACCAGAATGTTTATTGCAGCCCAATTCATAATTGCTAAGTCATGGAAAAAGCCCAAGTCCCCATCGATCCATGAATGGATTAATAAATGTGGTATAAGTACACCATGGAATATTACACAGCCTTAAATGAAGATGGAGACTTTACCTCTTTCATGTTTACATGGATGGAGCTGGAACATATTCTTCTTAGTAAAATATCTCGAGAATGGAAGAAGTATCCAGTATACTCAGCCCTACTATGAAACTAATTTATAGCTTTCATATGACAGCTATAACCCAATTATAACCTAAGAATATTGGGAAAGGGGAAAGGGAGGGGGGGATGGGCAGAGGGAGGGTAATTGGTGGGACCACACCTATGGTGCATCTTACAAGGGTACATGTGAAACTTACTAAATGTAGAATATAAATGTCTTAACACAATAACTAAGAAAATGCCAGGAAGGCTATGTTACCAATCTGATGAAAATATGTCAAATGGTATATAAAACCAGTGTATGATGAACTAAATAAATAAATAAATAAATAAGAAAATGCCAGAAGGCTATGTTAACCAGTTTGATGATTTTCATCCACATTTCATCCACATTCACATCATTTCAAATTGTATATAAAACCAGTGCATGGTGCCCCATGATTGCATTAATGTACACAACTATGTTTTAATTTAAAAAATAAAAATTAAAAAAAAAAAGAGATTGTGAATATGGCAGAAAAGGTGGAGTTGAAGAGTTTCAAGATATGGATCTTGGAGAAATTCAAGAGCTAATAGACATTACACAGAGGAATTAACAAGAGGCAAACCAGTGCCAGGCAATGAAGAAGACAACAGAATTGTTAGAAAACAAAACGACATTAGACAATCTGGCAGGCAAGTTCCAAATATTTAAGTCTACTTTTGATTTCTTTTATGACAGGGATCCTGCTAGGATGCAGGCAATGAAACTAAATAAATGGAGGAAGGATTGGTCCTGCATAGCAACAGTTTTAGAGAAATGGATAAACAAAAACAAGTCAGACAGAAATGAAAACAAGTCAGACAGAATAACAAATAAATATAATAAATAAATAACAAACAAAAACAAGTCAGACAGAAATGAAAAGTAGTTCCATAAAGTTGCCCCAGGAGTGCCTATCTCTCCTGCCTCCCCTTCCACCTCCTTTCCCTCTTCCTCCTCTGCCACACTTGAGACATCAGGACATCCTAATCAGCGTACTCAACTCAAAGATGACAAAGGTGAAGACGGTGATGATACACTTCCACTTTAAGAACAGTAAATATATTTCCTCTTCTTTATGATTTTCTTTTCCCTAGCTTGCTTTATTGTAAGAATATACATATAACACATGAAATGTGTGTTACTTGACTATTTATGTAAGCAGTAAGCCTTCTGATCAACAGTAGAGCATTAATACTTAAGTTTTAGGGGAGTAAAAAGTTATATGTGGGTTTTGGTAGTGTTGAGGGTCAATTTTCCTAAGCCCTGTGTTGTTCAAGGGTCAACTGTATATTGAGAAAACAGAAGGACGGGGCATGAGCAAAAAATGACTTCAGCAATCGTCCCTTGCTCATTCAAACTTACTCTGTGGAGCAAGTTTTTTCGTATATCTTGGATAAAATATAGTGAAGGAACCATGACTTTTTTCACCACGCTCAACTAATAAAATGATCTAGATTTTTTAAATAGACATTATTTTTAGATCAGTTTTAGGTTTACAGTAAAATAGGGTACTGAGGTTTCCTATATCCCTTCTGTCCCCATTCATGCATAGACTTTCGATTATCTACATTCCCCACCACAGTGGCACATTTGTTACTATTTATGAACCTGCATTGCCACATCATTCTCACTCAAAGTCCATAGTTTATGTTAGGGGTTACTCTTGTACATTCTATAGGTTTGGACAAATGTATCCACCATTGTAACATCATCCAGAAAAGTTTGCCCTAAAAATCCTCTGTTCATCTCTCCCTCCCATATAACCCCTGATAATCCTTAATCTTTTTACTATGCCCATAATTTTGCCTTCTCAAGAATGTCATATAGTTGGAATCATTTAGTACATAGCCTTTTCAGACTGACTTCTTTCACTTAGTTATATGCATTATAGGTTCTTCCAGATCCTTCTGTGGCTTGATAACTCATTTCTTTCTACTTCTGTATGACATTTCATTGTATGAATGTGCCACAGTTTATCTATTCATTTGTTGAAGGACATCTCAGTTGTTTCCAAGTTTTGACAATTATGAATAATGCTGCTAAAAACAAGCATGTACAGGTTTCTGTGTGAGTATAAATTTTTTACTTCTTTGAGTAAATATCAAGGAGCATTGTTGCTGGATTGTATGGTAAAAACACATTTAGTTTTGTGAGAAACTACTAAACTGCCTTCCAAAGTGGCTGTACCATTTTTTATTCCCACCAACAATAAATGAGAGTTCCTGTTCCAGAAATATTGAGTGTTGACAGAGTTCTAGATTTTGGTTATTTTAATACATTAAAATTGTCATTTTAAATCGCCTTTTCTTGATGAGAGATGATGTGAAACATATTTTCATGCTTATTTGCCATCTGTACAGCTTCTTTGGTGAAAAGTCTGTTAAGGCCTTCAGCCCGTTTTTTTAATTGGGTTGTTTTCTTACTGTTGAGTTTTAAGAGCTCTTTGCATATTTTGGATAACAGTTCTTTATCAGACATATCTTTTGCTAATATTTTCTCCTAGTCTGCGGCTTGTCTTATTCTCTTGCCGTTGCCCTTCACATAGTTTTTATTTTAATGAAATACAGTTTATCAATTATTTTATGGATCATACTTTTGATGTCGTATCTAAAAAGTCATCACCATACTCAAAGTCATCTAGTTCTTTTCGTACATTATCTTCCAGAAGTTTTATAGTTTTGGATGTTTACATTTAGGCCTATGATCCTAATTTTGAGTTAATTTTTTAGGGTGTAACATTTGTGTCTAGAGTCATTCTTATATGTGCAGGTGTCCAGTTGTTCCAGCACCATTTGTTGAAAAGAATCCTTTTGCTCCATTGTGTTGTCTTTGCTCCCTTGCCAAAGATCAGTTGACTATATTTATGTGATTGTATTTCTGGGCTCTCTTTTCTGTTACATTGATCTATTTGTCTACTCTTTCACCAATACCACATTGTCTTGATTACTGCAATTTTATAGTAAGTCAAAGTCAGGCAGCGTCAAGGCCTCCAACTTTGTTGTTCTTTAGTATTGTGTTGGGCTATCCTGAGTTTTTTTCTTGTCCATTTAAATTTTAGAATCAGTTTGTGGACATACACAAAATAACTTTCTGAGATTTTCATTGGGATTGCACTGACTCTATATATCAGGTTGGAAAGAACTGACATGTTGACAATATGTGATCTTTCTATCCATGAACATGGAATATATCTCCTTTTTTTTAGTTTTTCTTTGATATCTTTCATCAGAATTTTGTGGTTTTCTTCATATCCCTCATATGTTTTATTAGAGTTATACCTAAGTCTTAGTCAATTTTGAGTTGCTATAAAAGACTACCTAAGGCTGGGTAATTTATAAGTAAAAGAAATTTATTTGGCTCGTGGTTCTGCAGTCTGTACAAAAGACATGGAACCAGCAATTTGCTTCTGGTGAAGGCCTTAGGCTGCTCTATTCATGGCAGAAGGTGAAGGGCATTTGCAGAGAGTACATGGTGAGAGCGGAAGAGAGAGAGAGAGGGAGGAGGTGACAGGCTCTCTTTAACAAGTTCTCATGGGAAGGAACAGAGTGAGAACTAACTTACCCTCCCCACTTATTAATCATCTATCCATGAGAGATCCACCTTCAGGACCCAAACACCTCCTGTTCGCTACCACCTCAATACTGGAGATCAAATTTCAACATGAGACTTGGAAGAAACAAGCTTCTAAACTACAGCACTCAATATTCCATTTTGGAAGTACTAACATAAATGGTATTGTATTTTAATTCCAAATTTCACTGTTCATTACTGGTATATAGAAAAGTGACTTTTTTTATATTAACCTTGTATCATGCAAACTTGCTTATTAGTTCCAGGCAGTTTTAAAAATCAATTATTTCATATTTTCCACACAGGCAATCATGTCATCTTTAAAAAAGGCAATTTCATCTTTCCCTTCTCCATACAGCCACATTTTATTTCCTTTTCTCACCTTACGACATTAGCCAGGACTTCCAGTATAATGTTGAAAAGCTGTCTTTTTTTTAATTAATAAGATAGAAACTTTCTCATTTCAGTAAATGAAACACTCTTCCTTGTGTGCTAGTAAACCACCTGAAGTTTGTTTAAAGTTCGAGCCCTTCAGCTAGCTTCCCGCTTCACACTAGAATTATGCAGAGGGAGGGAAGAGAGGCTACTGCTTCTCTCTCGTCTCTCTCTCTGTTTCTCTATTGCTCACCCTTTTCTCTCTCAGCGGGTTGGTTCCTAGTTCCTCAGATTGTAGTAGGGAGCTTGGTGTTAGCTTTCTGGAAAAGGAGAAAGATCTGGCAGGAAAGTCTTGCCTCAGTGACTGTAGCTCAAGCAGCTAAGGCTCCTGCCACATACACCGGAGCTGGCAGGTTGGAATCCAGCCCTGGCCAGCCAAAACAACAATGACACCTACAACCTCCACCCAAAAAAATAGCCAGGTGTTGTGGCAGGCGCCTGTAGTCCAGCTACTTGGGAGGCTGAGGCAGTAAGATTGCTTAAGCCCAAGAGTTTCAGGTTGCTGTGAGCCATGACACTACAGCACTACATCCCGGGCAACAGTTTGAGACGCTGTCGAAAAAAAAAAAAAAAAAAAAAAAAGGAAAGAAAGAAAAGAAAAAAAGAAAGTCTTACTTACCAGTAGTGTCACGATCTGGTTTGTGTGCTTTCTGGAATTTGAGGATTTTATTTTAGTGCTGATTCTTTTACTTGGGAGCTATTTGGTTTTTTTCGTCACCCAATGAAACTCCACATGCAATTTTAAGAGAGGGAATACTCACGCACCATGCCCTGCCTGCTGCCCCTGGTGGTCTATCATGTGGTCTTTTTTTGCTAGCTTCCTCTTACATTGGCAGGCCTCCACCCTGGGCAGGCTCCCTTCAAGATGGCTCCAGTGCAGGAGTCCACAGAAAACAATAGAATAAACAACGCATATTAAACCTCACATACTTTCCAGGCCAAATGGAGGAGTTCCAACTATCACTCTTCCTTCCTGTCTCACCTGGCCCCTGCGACTGGTTACCATCAAAGCTTTTTATCTTCACCATGGCTTCCTGGGAATGAGTCAAAAGCTAGGCCCTGTATTTTCTCAAATTCTAGGGGACAATATCAGATACTCGAAGTGATATTCTCTAAGTCCCTTTTAGTGGATTTACAAATGAGTGGACTCTGCACTCCCCACAGCCACACAAATGTGAGAAGATGGGAATTGCCATAGAGCCTCTAATTTTTCCTAAGAAATGTTTGCATGGATTCTTCAACTCAAACTTTTGTACTCTTAAAGTAGGTTTGGGCTAATCATCATGATTTTCAGCAACTTCCTCACCACATCCTAGATAAGTATTTTAGCACCTTTCTTTGTAATGAAGAAGTACTTGCTCCTTAATATTTTGTTCTTGGCCTTAAGGGGCCTCAGCATAAATTACAGTTCTTTTGAGTTCCATTATAATATTTTATTAGATACCTTTTATTTATGGCTGTTTTAAAGAATGTCTATTTTTCTTTGGTGTGCTGTAATTTCACTCCAGTGTGTTTAGGAGTGGATTTGTTTTTCTTCTATTCATAACTTGGTATCCACCTGCGTGCCTTTCTTTGATTTGGAAAATATTTACCTATTTCATCCTCAAATATTGCCTCTTTCCAAATAATGTCCTTCTCTCTAGAAATCCTATTTGATGTATATTGGGCCTTATGATTCAGTCCTCCATGTTTCTTAATCTCTCTTATTTTCCATTTATGTATTTGTGGGTATAATTTTCCCCTGATGTCTTATTTTCTCTGGGTGAATTCCTCAGTTCTATCACCTGGCACACTATTCTCCCTTCACCTGTATCAAATCTCCAGTTTGCTTATGTATTTTTCATTCATGCATTTTTATTTTTATTTTTTAACTTCCTGAGATCCTATTTGCTTTTTTAAATTCAGTTTTTAACTTAAAGTATCCAATTTTCAATGCATTCTTTGTTCTTTCTTTTGTCTCTTGAATAATTTTAAACATGCTTATAGCATTTTTTCCAATTATATCTCATATTTAGTACCTGGAGTACTTCTTGTTTTACCTGTTGACTCACCCTCACAGTGTTTCATTTCTTGTGTAGTCTGTAACTTTTTTACTGGTAGTTCATACTCAGTTTCCTTCACTCCCTCAGTGACACCTATTATATCTGAGTAGTGGAATTTTCCCTGTGTGTTCTTTTCTTGGTCATTTTCTTCTGCCAAGTCACTAGAGCTTTTACTAAACATGGACTAATTTTCATGTTTGTTTCTGAGCTTCAGGTCCTTTATGCTCTGAGCAATGAAAATGCGAACATTATATATGCATGTAATGCATGTTTGGAATTTTACTTTCTCCTTTGTTTAGATTTATTTTCTCACACATTTGCAAATATCTTTGCTTACTGTTGCTCCAAGAAGATGACAACGTTTTCACTTTCCGGATTATTGAGGTAAGTTTTTTTGGTCCCTTCTACAAAGAAGGCAAGCCTTCAATATTCTCAGCTTTAATAAGGAGCTTTATATCAATCTTCCCTCCTTGCACAGGTTCAAGTTCATGCCTCCGTTCCCATGTGTGCCTTAAAACCCTGCCCAGTTCTTAGGGTCTGCATTTAGGGTCTGTCACCCCTGGAGGCTTTATTTCTTCAGTTTCTTCTTATGCCTGTAATTTTGAATTTCTTCTCTGTCCCTGATACCTAGCTATTTCCCTTTCTATCAAGCTAGGGAATGTAGCATATTTTATTATTGATATTTCATGTTGCTTGGTATCATACAGAAATTAAAGTGCTGGAATAAGACTGGATTCAAATCTCAGTTCTGGCATTCATTGCCTGTGTAACCATGAGCAAGTGACTTATCTTCTTTGAACATCAGTTTCCTTATTTGTAAAATGGCGTAATAATAATACCCAATTCATATGATTGCCACGAGAATTAAGAGGTTTAATATATGTGTAGGGCATGGAGCAGTTTATGGCACATATTAAAAGTCCAGTAGTTACTGGGTACTGTTGTTATTTTCCTTTCCTCCTTGTTATTTTCCTTTCTATGTGTCTGTGAAAAACAAGGCCCCCTTTTTTTAAAACTGAAAATGCTACAATATATTTTCTTTTTAATCCCCAAACAGTATTACCCCGTCACCTATAAAGTTAAATAAGACTCTTTCCTCCCTGGCTTGTGTAGACTTAGAAGATGAAGTTCAACTTTAAATTGAATCTGTGTAAACTACATTAAGGTTGAGTGAAAATTCTAGAGGTTGATGTATATATTTCTGAACTAATTATAAACAATTTTTGTCTTTTTTTTTAAAAATATCTGAGTCAAGGCACCCCGATGCTGGGCAAATAACTGGGAGAAGGCAGTTGCACATCAGTGATAACTCCAGAGGCTCATCTATCTAAGACATGCTATTTGAATCAAATACTCCGTTGTGAATCCCCTAGAAACAGAGGTCCTCAGGAGTGAGGCCTTAGCAAGAATGAACAAGCATCTTACGAGG
Organism: Loris lydekkerianus; assembly: GCA_963574355.1. Lineage (NCBI taxonomy): Eukaryota > Metazoa > Chordata > Mammalia > Primates > Lorisidae > Loris > Loris lydekkerianus. Next base: position 8,999 of record CAUYPK010043888.1, read on the forward strand.
GTACATGTGCAGCACAATGAGGGGGGCTGTGTAGTGGAGTCTAATGAATGACTCCTTGACATTCTCTGATCTCTGACATGACTGGCATATGGTGTTTATCAATAAATAAAAAGGATATAATTACATTGAGGCTGACGCATTCAGAGCTTGGTAACATTTGGTAAGCTGGCAAGCTGTCTGCCCCACTCTTTACCCTAACAGGTGGAATAAAATAAAATGTCTCCATAAAAATCTATTTATAGTATATGATAGTCTTTGGTTGTCTTTAGTTTCCTCAAAGAAGCAGCAGGTCATGCTCCAATTTGTGTCCTTAGATGTATGTTAATATATTATTTAAGTGACACTTCAAGGTAATCACAATCACTCCCTAGAACCCTGCCAGCTTCTTAAAAATTTCTCTTGGCTGAAGGTTGGGGCTTTTCTTAACAAGACTAATTATTACCTGGTGTTTGATAAAACTAGTATACTATTTTTTGTTCTGTGGACTCTACTGAAATCTTAATAACAAACACAGCTTTGTGCCCTAAACTTTCACCTGTGACTAAAGGTGAGAGGCACATTCACAAGGAAATGCCAGTCGGAAGGTAAGCAGCACAGGCCTTCTGTAGGGTGCATCTACCTAAAAATAATTATTTTGTCAGGAAACAATGGTTCTATCCAGTCAATTATATCAAGTGAACTTTTAACTTGTTTGTAATCTACAGATTTTCCAGTTTCTTAAGAGCCATTGCAATGGCACTATTTATGAAACATTTGCTTGGATAAGATCCTCAATATTAACCTTAACTCCTTTCATTCTTTCACATTCCATTTTCAATCTTTAGGAAACAGTGTTAGGTCAACTTTCAATATACTTCAGGATCTCACCACTTCACACGACTTCTTACTGCCACCACCACCACCATAATCTGAGCCCTGTCACTTCACACTCTGTCAGCCGTGATCACCTCCTAATGGTTTCCTGCTCTACACTTGTCACCCCATGGTCAATTCCACACAGCAGCTAGAGAGATCATTTAAAAAGAGAAATGAGGGAGGGAGGGAAGGAGGAGGATGGGCAGAGGGAGGGTGATTGGTGGGACCTGTGGTGCATCTTACAAGGGTACATATGAAACTTAGTAAATGTAGAATATAAATGTCTTGACACATAACTAAGAAAATGCCAGGAAGGCTATGTTAACCAGTGTGATGAAAATGTGTCAAACGGTCTATACAACCAAGGTATGGTGCCCCATGATCGCATTAATGTACACAGCTATGATTTAGTAAAAAATAAATAAATTAAATAAATAAATAAATAAATAAATAAAAAGATAAATGAGGTGACATCACACCTGTGCTCAAAATTCTGTGATGGTCCCCAGCTCTCTAGGCCCTGGGACCTGGTTTCCCATTTTGTCTTCCCCTATGATCTCCTTCTCCAAATGGTCCTTTTACTGTTCTTCAAATATTTTAGACACTGTCTCCCAGCCTGGAATATTCTTTCACTTAATTCTAGAGGGATGCTTCATGTTTTGTTCAACTCTCATCTTCCAGTGAGGTTTATTTCAACAACCATCCTATTAATGTTTAAAATGAGACCCTGCCCTATAGAAATCCACACACCCAGCTTAAGGGATCCTAAAGCATTTATCTCCTAACATACTATTATATCTTTACTTATTAATTATATTTATTGTCTTGTCTAACTCTCCTCGTTAAAATATAAGCTCTGTGAGAGCATAAATCTTCTATTCAGTGATGTAGCTAAGCACCTAAATTGGCAATAATAGACAAAAAGTACACTCAGGAAAATGTGAATGTCACTAAGCAGTGAATACTTTGTTCTAGTATAAGTACGGCCCCTGAAATTGTTGATTTATGTGTTGTTATCCAAAATTCAAATTACCTGGAAATGTTATGTTTTTATTTGCTTAATCTGGCAGCCTTAACCTAGAATAGTACCTGGCATCATCTTATAGGACACATTATGGATGGTCTATTTTTTTTAATTTAAATTAATTTGGTTTTGAAATTTTAATGGCTTTTGAGCTAACTGGAGATATCCTAGGGTGTCATAAAAAAATTGTATATCATCATAGTAAATGCTTTTAGGTAAAGTGCACTGTCAAAAACAAAAACAATCCCATGAAAAAAGCTAAGTATGCCATCCACAGTGCAACAGCACAAAGACACAGTAAAGATTTTAAGCTTTATGCTTTCTGATATTGGGCAGAAACAAATGAAATGTTCTAAAACCAAAAGTTGAAAAACATGTTGGAGAAATCATATTATAGTGGAAAGCCAGAGATCTGAGTTGAGGTGTAGCCTAATCTACTGTTGAAGAATATATGGAGAATGAAAACAAGATTCAGATCCCCCACATATCTGACCTGTAGCTGTCCTTTCCAAATGCTACTCATTATTTATATGACCTTGGGAGAGTCAAGGAATGACTTGGTGTCAGTTATCTTTTATAACAAGATTTATAAGATCCCTTCTATCTCAAAAAAAATCTGTGCTTCTATATAAACATATGGCCAAAGAAAAGAGTCTCCTTTTACAAACCTACTAGGAATGATGTATGATAATAAATATTACCAGAGTGGTCTCCATAATAAGCTGTTCACTTATTCCAAAGGTGATACCAATGCTTAAAACATGGTGAGAACTTCTATTTTGGATTTTCCTTTTACCAGGGTAATATTCAAGAAATATTAATAAATGTTTTTATCCCAGCCAGTGAGAGGCAGAGTTAGGACTTGCACCCATGCGTCTGGCAACAGAGTCTGTGATCTTAACATCTATGCTTAATGTCTATTGCCTGTTTATAAACAAAGTCACATTCCTTATACACTGGAGTTTGTGGCCTGAGGTTGATCTACTAAAACTTTTAGTAGAGCTATAAGCCATGTAGAAAAATAACCATTACACTTAATTTTTAACATAAATACCATTATTTGATTTGATCAATTTAATCTCCCACTTTAGTCATTAAATTTGGCTATAAATATTTTTAAATTGGTTTTAAGAAAATAAATCAGTTAAATATTTGACAGCACTTAGGAAGTAGAAAGACCTAAGGAATGTCCAATTGGCTTTACAGGTGATTAAAAAAAAAAGTTTTTAATTTTGGTGAAGTCTGATTCATCTATATTTTCTTTTGATGCTTATATATGTGGTGTCTTATCTAAGAAACCATTACCTTAGTCAAGATCATGAAGATTTTCTCCTATATTTTCTCTTAAGAGTGTCATTAAGGTTTTGCTATATTATGAGTTCATTTTTGCATATGGGGTGAGATAGAAATTTGGGGTTTTTGCATGCAAATATCCAGTTATCACAGCACATTTGTTAAACAGAAAAAAAAAAAAAAAAAAAAAAAAAAACCACCATTCCTCTCTCATTAAATTTTCTTGGCACACTTGTCAGAAATAAAATGACCATAAATGTGTGGGTTTATTTAGACTTTCAGCTCTGTTCCACTAAGGTGCATGTCCTCTGTGGCTACCTTTATGCCAGTACTACGCTGTCTTGATTACTATAGCTCTGCAGGAAGTTTTTCACCAGCTTTGTTGAAGTATACTTGAAAAATATAAACTATATGTATTTAAGGTATACAATGTGATGCTGTGATATATATTGTAAAATGATTACCACGTTTAAGCTAAGTAACATATCTGTCACTTCCCATAGCTACCTTTTGTGTGTATATGGTAAGAACACTTAAGTTCTGCTCTCTTAGCAAATTTCAATTATATAACACAGTATTAACAACTATAGTCATCCAACTGTCCATTGCATCTCTAGAATGTATTCATTCTGCACAAATGAAACTTTGTACCCTTTGAACAACAGCTGTCCATTTCCCACACACCTCCAGCCCCTGGCAACCACCTCCTACACTCTGCTTCTGTGAGTTTGATTTGTTTAGATTCTGCATAAAAGTGAGATTATGCCGTATCATGTAGCTGGCTTATTTCACTTAACACAATGTCCTCCAGCTTCAAGCATGTTGTTACAAATGACAGGATCTCCTTTAAAAAAAAAAAAAAAAAAAGCTAAATAATGTATCTGTGTGTGTGTGTCTGTGTGTGTGTATGTATTTTGTTGGCTTCCAAACATGTGCTTCTTTGAGGGTACATGGACCAGGGACCTCCTATTCTGCTATATTGCTAATGTAACTCTCAATGAGGCTGCAGGAAATTTTGAAATCAGGAAGGATGAGTCCTACTTTGTTTCGTTTTTTAAGGTTTTGACTATTCTGGGTCTCTTGCAATTCATACTAATACTAAATTTAAGTATCAGTTTGTCAATTTCTGCAAAGAAAAAAGGAAGCTGGGCTTTGAAAAAGATTAGATTGAATCCATAGATTAGTTTGTAAAACATTGCCATCTTATTGTTAAGTCTTCCAATTCAACAACTTAAGATGTCTTTCCATTCATTAAAGGTCTTCTTTAATTTCCTTCAATGATGCTTTATAGTTTTCAATATCCAAGCCTTACATTTATTTTGGTAAATTTATTCATAAGTAATTTTATACTACAATGAATGAAATTGTTTGATTGATTTTATTTTTGATTATTCATTTCAAACATATAGAAATATAATTGATTTTTTATTGTACTTATATTACTATTGGCTTTCACTTTTGACAATTTAACTATAAAATGTGTATCGTTCTAAGTCTCATTGAGTTTATCCTACTTAAAGTTAATTGAGTTTCTTGGATGTATACATTAATGTTTCATCAATTTTGGAGGTTTTCAGCCATTAATTTCTTCCAGTGTTCCTCCTGATCTTTTCTTTCTCTCCTCATTCTGGGACTCTCAATATTACATACATTGATGATGTCCTATAGGTGTCTTTGTCCATTTTTCCTCTTTCACTTTTCCTTCTATGTCTCAGACTGAATAAGCTCAAATAAACTAACCGCAAATTCAAGGAGCTTTCCTCTGCAAGTTCAGATCTGCTGGTGATCCCTGTATTGAATTTTTTGTGTGCATTTTTGTAATTATCAATTCCAGAATTTCTCTTCAATTCTTTTTTATAACTTCACTTTATAATCTCTTATTTGCTAAGACATCATTCTCATACTTTTCTTTAATTTTTAAAAAATATATCTTCTTTTGGGCAACCCTCTCTTGGGTTCCCTTCTCTCTCTTGCTGAAATAAATTGGCTCTGTAGCACAAAATAAATAAAAAATAAAAAAACTTCTTTTAATTATTTGAAAATACATATAGTAGCTGATTTAAAGTCTGTGTCTAGTAAGTCCAACATGTGACCTTTTTCAGGGATAGTTTCTTTTGGTTGCTTTTTTCCCCTGTGTATAAACATTCCTGTTTCTTTCCATGACTCATAATTTTTTGTTAGAAATTTGTTAAAATTGGACTTTTAAAATAATATAACATGGTAGCTCTGGAAATTAGATTCCCTCTCTACCTCTCTTGCTATTGTTCCTGCTGTTCATTTAGTGACTTGGTAAACTGAAGTCTATAAAGTACAAATATATATTCTTTGTTGTGTGTGGCCACTAAAGTCTCTGTCTAGTTAGCTTAGTTGTCCAAACTTGTACATATTTTTCCCTAAATGACTTCAACTAGTAAGTCTCCAGCCATTCTTACAAAGGTTTGTGTGCATGTTGGGAAACAAATTCAATGTTCTGACAGTTTAAAACTTGGCTTGGTCTTTATTTCTTACTTGTACAGAAACTCAAGATCAGGCAAAAGAGAGAGGTTAGTGTTTTTTCAGGTTTTTCCTGGGCATGCATGCATGTGTGTGGCCTTCTAGATTCCCAGGAATATGGCAGAGCTTTTCAAAACTCTCTATAAACATCTCATTTGCTTTGTCCTTTTATTTATTTATTTCTTAGTTATCATTAGTTGTAACCACCTTCAATGAACTGAATGTTTACATTCCCCCAAAATTCATTATGTTAAAATCCTAACTGGTGCTGACAGCATTAGGAGGTGGGGACTTCAGGAGGTGATTAGGTCATAAGGGTGAAGCCCTGCAATAGTACTAGTACCTTTATAAACGAGGGCCCAGAGGGCTGATTGCCCTTTCTACCATGTGAGGACACAGCAAAATGGTGGCGTCTATGAAATGGTAGGGAAGACCTCATCAGACATGGAATCTACCAGCATCTTATTCTTGGGCTTTCCAGCCACCAGAACTAAGAGAAATAAATTTCCCTTCCCTATTAAGTCACTAGCTTATGGCTGTTTTTTGTTACAGCAACGTAAACAAAGACGCTACCTCAGGCAACTATGAATTTAAACAATTACCACTCAAAGTTCTTGACAACTGCCCCAGAAAAAGGCTGCACTTAGTGAGTTCTGCATGAGATCAAACAAAGAAAAGTTGTGTGAATGGAAGTTTTCAGGGAGCTGCCAGGCAGTTCAAATAATAAAAATCTCTGCAAATGGTGGTTTAGGGGGATTACTCCAACTCCATTTTGCCCCCTCCAGTGGATGCTGGGCTGCTGTTTTCATACCTCCATGCCTATGAGGCTGTTGGTTTTCAAAGTTACTGTGGAGCTGGGGAAAAAATGATGGAAAATGCCACAGAGCATGCTGTTCTTACCAAGATTCACCTGCTTTTCTTCAGTAAACACTTTTCAAAATTTTTCAAGCTTTTGATTACTTACCAGAGTTCTAAAAAAAAGTTGATTTTGACAATCTTTGAAAATGTTCTAGTTGCTTATATGGGAGAATAGATTTTCAAAGGTCCATGTTCTGTCATTCCTGAGGTGTTTCTCCTCTTTCAGTATGTTCTTCAACTGGGCGTTTAGCCCCCTTGATTACACTTTGGGAGTTTTGTCCACTCTTCTTAGTATGTTGCACATTACATACTATCACGACTTCTCCAAACATCTTCTCCTATGAAGAGACCCATCCTTTTGTTTTCACATGTGTGCAAGGGGATAACACTGAGCAGCTCACTGATTTCCATGTGAGAAACAAGAAGTCCTTTCTTCCCATATTTTAACTGCTATTTATAATTAAATATCTATTTCTCACATAGTTTTTCTGAAATCCTCATGTCCTACCCCTTTCCTCCTGGTTGTAATAGTTTAACTGGCTTTGCTGAGATAAAATATATAATAGCACAAGAATAGCCACCTAATAGGAGAATGGCAGAGAAATCAGGATACGTCATACACATCAATCAATTTTCAGAAAAGTTCTTCTCTGCCTTAACCCATTAAGATAAAGTCAGATTGAGCAATCTATCTTTTTAAATCCATCTTATCTATGGATGAGTATGATCTGAGGATAATGCAATCCTTAACCAAGGTATTCTGGCATTTAAAAAGGAGGGGTTTTTATACAACCAAGATGATTCCAGAAAAATGAAGAGGTAGATTCAAGTTTCTAACATTTCAAAAATTCTCCAAACCTATGATATTTTGCTAGTCAGCAGTGTTTTATTCTTCCCAAACTTAACAATTTGGCAGAGATGATGCCATTTCAACATCAGTAGGTTAAAACATATATCCATGTGTATATATCTCTCTCTATTCTAAAAAAGATTTTTGAGAAAATACAAATATTTCATTCCCATACATGTATATCATGTTTGGACCTGAACTAATTTATTCTAGTATACAGTATTATATCTCTTGCAAAGTATGGGACAGCTTAAGAAACTATTTCCTTTTTCCATGTGATATTACTTGTTGGTCTTCATTTTATAAGAAAAAAAAATGATAATAGTTTTTCAGCCAAAAGTGTGAAAGACAAAGGAAAAAGGTGAAATTAGAAAAAAATTAGATTAAAAATACTTTTTGCAAGCTATGGGGGAAAATATTTTAATAAACATCTCTTAAGGATTAGAAAAAATATCCAACTGTGCAGCCAGTTACTTAAATAATGTTTATACCACTGATTCCTCTCTTGAATTGTCTTTTTAAGCTGAAAGAAACACTGCTTTAATTAAGATATCCTATACTGAGACAGATTCTCAGTACAAGTTGAAAATGACACTGTTCCATACACAAAAGGGGCCAAGTATTTTCATGCAGTGTCGTATAAATAGAACAGATAAACCAAAATAAATTATTCTGAGAAAATATTTGAGTTGCTTCACTGTGTTTTATGGGAATAATGAGATGAATCACTTTACTTTGTACACAGAAAGAAAGAAATACTGTCTCAATAATAAGTACACACATATACATGTATGTTAACCTTTAGAACTTTACTTCCACTGTTTAGGTGATTTAAAACACAGTACAGAAGGGTTTCCTGATTTGCAAAAGGCCTCCCTGGAGTCACTGTAAGAATCTGACAGAAACCCTGACTGTGTTTTGACTCTTCAGTGTGCTTTTTAGCTAATTTATTGGCACTTGTCTCTTTGGCAGAGCCTGCTGAACTACTTTCTAAATGGAGTACTTGACATATATAGACAGACTGCCTGCTTTCCTTAATTGGCGCTTCTGCACTTCATCAACTGGTCGCAATGCTGTCTCTTCTATTTCTCCCTTCTAGGTTCCAAATTTCTGGAGTGCCTCTACAATAAGGGTAAATACCTATGGCGAGGAAAGAAATGTTCAGATGTCACCGAAAACATCTGGAACATTCTCAGACCTAGAAAACTTCACCTGAAAAGAGGAAGCCAAGCTGGCATAAAGCATTATAGTGTTCTAACACGTCTAACACCAGGTTCTCATGCCCCATCCTGGTGTAGGCAGAATAGGAGAATATGTGTGTGGCCTCACCAAATACTTCCGGTTCCTCCATCCCATCTTCCCTTAAAAAACTCACACCAAGGCAATAGGTAGAAATGCTCATATCAATAGCATAAAACTCCCATGCCAGGAGCCCAAGAACAACATGCGCAGAGAACAAACCTACACATCTATGAAGAAGGGAGAAAGGATTCCCAGGCAGCCAAGAGTCACACACTGAGCCTATGAATTTCTTAAGGGGCATATTTGCGTTGTAATTTTATCTCTTAATGTTGACTTTGGATATTCTCCTTAGCAAAGTATCCCAGGAATGGAAGAAAAAGTATCCAATGTACTCAGCCCTACTATGAAGCTAAACTATAGCTTTCACATGAAGGCTATAACCCAACTATACCACAAGACTATGGGGAAAGGACCAAGGAACAGGAAGGGAGGGGGGTGGTTTGGGTGGAGGGAGGGTAATGGGTTGGGCCACATCTATGGTGCATATTTTTATCTATAATAAAAAAATAAATTAAAAAAAATCACAATTAGGTGTGAAAGCAAATATTTAAGAATAATTTTACGAAAAAAAAAAAAAAATAGAGATAGCGTCTTGTTCTTGTTCAGGTTAACCCCCAAGCTCAACTACCTCAGCCTCTCAAAGTGTAAGGATTAAAGGTATGAGCCACAGCTTGGTCATTTCTCTTTTTAATTAAAAAAAACCTACCCTCGGCTTGGTGCCTGTAGCACAGTGGTTATGGCGCTGGCCACATACACATAGACTGGCAGGTTCGAACCTGGCCCCGGGGCCAGCTAAACAACAGTGGCAACTGCAACAAAAAAATAGCCGTGCATTGTGGAGGGTGCCTTTAGTCCCAACTACTTGGGAAGCTGAGGCAAGAGAATCACTGAAGCCCAAGAGTTGGTGGTTGCTGTGAGCTATGACATCTCAGCACTCTACTGAGAATGACATAGTGAGATTCTGTCTCAAAAAAAAAAAAAAAAAAAAAAAAGCTCTACCCTTTTGGCTTCTGATCCCTTTGATTGCTCTTTTTCAGCTCTGGGGCCCAACTACCCCAGGCTCTTCCTTGCCCCTTTCCTCAGCTTCCTAACCTCTAACTACTCCGCCCCCTTCTCCCCCATCTGCCTTTCTTCCTGGGTAATCACAGGCAGTTTGACTCTTTTAAATATCACCTCTAAAGCAATGCTTTCCTGATTTTTATGTCTAGCCCAGACCTCTCTTCTGAATTTCACACTTATAGCATCTCCAGCTTCTCTATTTGGCATCTCCACTTAGATATCTCACATGCATCTCAAACTTTGCCTGACCAGAGAAAACTCTTGATTTTCCATCCCAGACCTGCTCCTCAGCCAGTCTTTGCCATTTAAATAAATGAATGTAACTATCTACTCAGTTGCTCAAGCCAACAACCTTGGAGGAATCTGTGATTTTCATCTACACCCATGAGTGTATGTCAGTGATTCCTGCTGCAAAAATACTTTTCAGATCTTACAGCTCTCGCCACATCCTGCCTGATCTGGTTCAAACCAATGCACCTGTCCTCCCTCCAATTCACAGACTTATCCCCCCAGGGCTAGGGGTAGGGTGAGGCAAGCAAGGTGCCTAGGGCCTAAGATGTAAAGAGACACCTGAGAGTAAGCAAGTCCCTTGCCTCATCCTAATCCTAGCCCTGACTATCCTTATCTCATTGTCTACCCATCCTTCCCACTGCACTCCCCCCCATTAAAATTCTTCTATTCCTTCTTGAAAATACTAAACTCCCATTGGCCTCAGGGCCTTTGAACTTTTACCTGGTACACTCTTCTTTCTGCTCATCATGTAGCTGCCCCCTTGTCATCCTCTGACCTTTGACTAAATTTCACCTCCTCAGTAAGGCCTTCATTGACCCTGGTATCTAAAACAGACCTCCCCTTCCAAATTGAACCCTATTAAAGCCATTCAATCCACCACAATGGAGATCACAGTCTATAACTATTTTTCTATTTATCTACTTATTTAGTTACCAACTCTATCACTCAGCATAAGTGCTGGGAGGTCAATACCCATTCCTGTTAGCAAACCATTGAATCCCTATGGCTGAACACTTGTCGTATAGAATTAGTCTATAAATATTAGGCAAATGAATGATAAATCAATGTATGAATGAGTCAGATTAACTTCCAGAAATTTGCCTTACAACGATAACTTGATAACGTTTCTGGAAAAACACATTACCCATAATGTAGGGAACTACATAGTATGTAAATTAAGATTGTAGGAATTAGATCCCAGGATTAAATTTCAGCTTAATCGCTTGCCAGTTTTATGGCCTTGGACAAGATTTAGTAGATTTCTCATCTATTGAAAAGGAGATTATAAATAGTACCTACCTAGTAGGGTTGTTGTGAGGATTAAATGAGAACTGGCCGAAGTCTTTAATTATTAAACAAAATTAATTCTTATATATGATTCTCGTCTATGAAAACTACGGAGATATGGAGCTTGAAAACTATTTTTTCCTGTATAAAGATGATTCATTATCAGGGATGAAAATCTGTCCTCTTCACTAAACACACCATCTATCATATGCCAGTCTCTGTGCTAGAAACCAGCTAAACAAACTTGAACTAGACATGGTTCCTGTCCCCCTGACTCACAGGGTATCGACACATCACACCCATTACAGTGCATATAGGGGTGTCTAACCATAGCCCATGGCTGGCCATGAATGCTTATCTGTAGTGATGGATATCACGAAAATTATGCACAGACCTTTATTTGCTCATCAGCTTTTTTGTTTGTTTGTTTTTAGAGACAGTCTCACTTTGTTGCTATTGGTAGAGTGCTGTGCCGTCACAGCTCACAGCAACCTCCAATTCCTGAGCTTAGGCAATTCTCTTGCCTCAGCCTCCCGAGTAGCTGGGACTATAGACCCCGCCATAATGCCCAGCTATTTTTTTTGTTGTTGTTCCAATTTGGCCAGGCTGGGTTCGAACCTGCCACTCTCAGTATATGGGGCCAGCACCCTGCTCACTGAGCCACGGGCACCACCCCTGCTCATCAGCTTTTGTTAGCATTTGTGTTTTTAATGTGTGGCCCAAGACAGCTCTTAGATAAGCATTTTTAGCCAGCTGCAGGCCATGGTTGGATATCCCTGGTGGGCACTGAGAGATAGTCACAATCTATCCCTCTCTCTGTCTCCCTCTCCTTTCCTCCCCACCCCTCATCTTTGCCTTTGTGATTGAGAACATGCTTGATCAGACTAAGGCTCCTCACTGGGGCCATAGAATAGCCTTCTTCTCTGTGGGTATCTACCTGGCTTGGTCTGAGTAATCTCAAGTGCTCCACAGCCAAATTTTAACTCACAATATTGTTCAATATTTATTACTAAATTCTGGAATAGTCCGTTTTCAAGCCATCCTCACTCTACTCTACATGTCATCACTTGGCAGACTCAGACTGACTTAGCCTTCAGGAAAACTCAGCTTTGACAACTCAATTTCCAGGAAGCCATTCCTGATCCCCCAAGACTGGGTTGAGTGCACCTCATTTGCCTTCCCTTAGCAAGCAAGGTTAACTCTGCCACAGCACTTATCACACTGAATTGTTATTGTCGGTCTCCCCACTGCACTATGAGCTCCTTGACAGCAGGAAGTGCACTTTATTCATGTCAGCACACCTACTGTGTGGCAAATACTAGGTGCTCCATAAAATTATAATAAATGAGTGCGATTTCTGTTTACATGTTTTGGGGATTTGGGTGAATTGAGTGGAGTAGGGGCAGGAACAAGATGGGGATGGGCACCAGAGGAGAATGCCCATATTCCTGTCACCAGTGAAGCAATAGATTTCCAAGATGCTCCTGGAAATATTATGGTCAATTAAAAAAATAACAACCTGTGATGGGATATTTTCCCAAAAGATTAAAATGAGAGGATAGATAAGAAAAGAGTGGAGCAGGCAAAAAACATGCATGTAGTCCAGGCTAATATACTTCCTTTCCTTTCCCTTAAGCTAGTAAACTGCATGTTGAAAGCCAGGCATGGGATATAAAATAATTTAATGCTGCAATCAACACTTCTTAAAAGTGAAAAGAATAAAACAGAACAGAATTTTAAAAACCAGAACACATCACTTGTAGTAAGAATAAATACTTTTACAAAATTTTATAAAATAATTTGATTTTGGGGGGGAGAGGTTGAGACAGGGTGTTGCTCTGTTGCCCAGGCTGGAGTGCAGTGGCCTCATAATAGCTTACAGCAACCTTGAAATCCTCAGCTCAAGAGATCCTCCTGCTTCAACCTCCCAAGTAGTTGGGACTACATGCATGAGCCACCACATCTTTAGATATGTATGTACAGATCATGATGTGACACATATTTTATACTGTGAGTTGTGGTCAATAAAAATTGGGAAGCTACTGCTTAGTATATGCCTATAAGTTGGAGCCAGGCAGTTAAAGGAGAAGTAGAGTTTCCCAGGAAGAGAACTCTAGGGAAGAGGAGAAAAGAGGTGAATTTCTCCACCGAGGGGCTCTAGAGGAAAGATGAAGGCCTTGAAAGGTAAGCAAGGATCTGGAACACACTCATGGTAGCTGAGAGTAAGTTTTGAATGCTGCTGGAGACTATAACTCTCAATCACTTGAAAGCCAGCCCACCAACATCTTACCTTGCAATGTACCCACTAATCCAGTACTAACTCCCGAAATGATGTCACTTAGCAACCATTCCTTGATTCGGTATTTGGGGAGCCACTCCAAGATAGGTATGAGAGACTTTAGCACACCAAAGGCTCTCTTTCTTGAACAACTGTCAAAAAACAAGTGGAAACTGGGTTTCAAATCCAATCTCAGGCATAAGCAATTGCAAATCACAAAGTTATGCAATGGACTGTGCTGATGTTTATAACTACTTAGAAAAAGAATACGAATTTTATGGAAAATACAAACACTGAAGTGCTTCCCATGCATTTGCCAAGAATAATATCTGTTCTTTTAAATGTACTACACTAGAAAACACAGGATTAAGCGTCCCCACCCCCTTTGCCTTTCTAATCCTCTGAGAAAATATTCCTACACAAGAACCTATTTTCCTGTCCAGACAGAGACCAATCAATGTGAAGTCTCTAAATAGAGATTAATTTTCAGACTTCTAAGCCAGGCGCCTTCTGCTTATTACTACTATTTCCTTTCAAGAAAAACAAACACACTCTGTATATTTTAGCAATACAAGCTTGGAGCCAGATTTCACAAAAATTTCAACATGAATAAATGTATACCTTACATCTTTCTGCTTATTATTTTTAAAATCCAACAACCTACAGGTAAAAGAAAAGGCGGATATTATGTGACTGCTGATTTCAATAAATTGTTTTTTTAAACCATGACATTTATAAGAAATCTTGATGACTCAATTTTTGATATTAAGAAACTATTTTTTAGGTATGATAACAGAATGTTGTTATATTTTTCAAAAGAGTCTTTAGGGGTCCATACTAAAATATATAAAGACAAAAAAGATTCACAATATGACATTTGGTTTGACATAATACTGTAGGGGGTGAACCCTGGTGGTGAGTAAAATCACGCGGCTGGGGGGGGTCTTTATACAATACTATGTCTACTTTCGTGTATATTTTAAATGTTCTATAATAAAAGATTTGTTAAAGACTATCTGGCCATGAGTTAAATGCTAACTTCCTTACGCCTGTGGTATCTACTTACGGCAGGCACCTGCGGCCTTAGAGACTGACAGTGTTCCCCAGGGGGTTCCACTGCCTCCTGGGGAAGATCTGGGAGTGCTCGCGCTCCTGTGGTCGAGCTTTTGGTTCTGGGCCCCTAAATGAAGGGGGTCCCGTCTACAAAGGACTCCTACTCAGGCTTACCCAACGTGTCTTGTAAGCTTTCCCCTTTCTTCCCCCTTTGCACAACCCAGCCCTCACGAGCAGTAGGGACCCACTGTACCCGAAGGTGCACTCCAGGTTTCCTCAAGAGGGAAAAAGAGAGATGGGACTCTCCTGTCTTTCCCAGATAAGAGTTCGTTTAGGGCTGGAGACTGACGGAGCCACCCTCCGACCAGGCAGGGCGGTGTTGAGGCCCCGGACCCAGGCTCGGGCCTCTGGGAGCCGCAGCGGGCGCCCCGGGGCGGCCGCCCGCATACCCGCTGGCCCGCAGGGCGCGCCCTCCCGGCCCGGCGCCCCGCACCCCCGCGCCGCTGGTCCCCGCGCCGCTACCTGCAGCTTTGGGTCAGGCTCTCCCGCAGCGTCTTGCGCTCCTGCAGGCGCCGCTCGTGCTTTTGCTGGAAGGCGAGTTCGCTGTAGACCGGCCGCGACACCACGTAGCTGTAGCTGTACTCGCGGAGCTGCGGCGGCTGCGACCCGCCGCCCGGCGCTGCCATGACCTGCGAGCCGGAGGACAGTAAGGAGGAAGCAGCTGCGGCGAGGGAGAATAATCGGAGGTGAAGAGCGAGAATCAGAAAGAGAGACCCTCCGGTCAGCTGCCTTTCGGTCCCCACCGGACTTAGGCCACCCCGGCCAGCTCGACCCCCGCGAGCCTAGTCGGTGTCCCGCAGCACTCGGTTCTGGCGACTCGCCGCCCCACGGTGCACACGGGCACCCTGCAGGGGGACACCAGAGTCCCTGCATCTGCTCCCGGGGCTCTCCCCCACTCCGAAGGGAACGACCTCCGCTTCGGGGACTTCAGACCTCGACCCAGTCCCGCTGGGCTGCTTGGGCGCTGTCCGCGTCCTGAAACCTCCCCCAAACCAGAGCTGGGACAGGGGCCGGGGACACCGGCGAGGCGAGAAGAAGACACTCCCTCTCCGCACCTGACCCAGAACGCAGGCCCCCGGGCCGGGCGTGGGACCCTCTGGGCATGCTCCCGGGGCCTGCGGCTGCGTGCTCTGGGGACAAATTCCTGCAGCCTTAGCAGCTCTCCCGGGGGCGAACTTTCTACGGGTGGAGCAAGTCTCTTCCCCGTCCCGTTGCCTAGTCTCCTGCTCGCTGTGAGGGTCTTAGCAAAAAGCTCTCCTGGCCCCTGCCCGCCCGCTCCGTGACCCCGGCTTCGTGCCTCCTCGCCGGTCCGGTCCTCAGCCAGCGGGACCCCGGGGGGACGGATGCCGCCCGCCGGGGCTGAACTCACCTGCTCTGCTCGCGCCCCGCCCTGAATGCCCGGCCCACTGCTGTCCAGCAGCCTTTATAGCGCTGGCAGAAGGCAGTGAGACGTTTTATTTACAGAGCAATAGAGACGCGTTGGTCCAAAGGAAGGACACACAGGCTGCGGTCTTTCCCTACCGATCCTATCAGGAAGAAATACTACCCCTCCCGCATTCTTTCCCTTTTCCGAGCGGGAAGGCTGAGAATCTTACTGTCACATAGGGGCCACCCGGATCCTCACTCGCCCCACAATTACTAATGCGGGCTGCGAGGTTGGGGGCGGGCCGGCCCGGGAACTCGTTAGTGAGAGCAGAGCCCAGGAAAAAGGTCAGCGATCGCTGTCAGCCCGACCTTGACTCCTAGGCTGTGAATCAGGGAGCTCCAGTCTGGCACAGGTGGGGAGCAGAGCAGCAGCGCCAGTTCTCTAGTTAATAAACCTTTGGATTACTGGAAAGTCTTCTGGAAGTAATCCGGGGGCGGGGGCTGTAGAGAGTTCATAATTTACTTATGGATTTTAGATACATACACTTTTCTCTCTGTGGATGTTATATATCACAAATATATCACAATCTAAATGTTGGTCAGGCGCGGTTGCTCACGCCTGCAATCCTAGCACTCAGGGAAGCAGAGACTGGAGCATCTCTTGAGCTCAGGTCTAGACCATCCTGAGCAAGAGCTTCATTTCTACTAAAAATAGGAAAATTAGCCAAGGGTGGTGGCACATGCCAGTCTCAGCTACTCCGGCAGACAAGAGGATGGCTTGAGCCCAGGAGTTTTTGGCCCTCTAGCCTGGGGCAACAGAGTGAGACTCTGTCTAAAAAAAAAAAAAAAGTGCAGGTGGTCCCTTTTCTTACCTGAACAGACTGGTCAGATCTTTCTTCTCCTTCATCTGGACCATCTGAGAGGGAGAAAGCTGACTGGAAGAGGGAGCCGGGGGAGTTAGATTATCTGAACTCACCAATGTTTTGTCTTCAGTTGGAATAAATTTCGATAAAACTGACTAATGCACCTTTAAGATGAAGGGTGGAAGGAAGGGTTTGGTAAACCAGAACATTCCTACCCATTTATCAGTGCTCTGAAGTAAATACAGAACAGGCTCCAAAATACCAGTTACCCACCTACCTGGAAAATACAGACCACGATGATAAGCTCCTGGAAACAGGACTTTTTTTTTTAAGACAGAATCTCACTTTGTCATTGGGCTCAAACCATTCTTTTGCCTCAGCCTGCCGAGTAGCTGGGACTACAAGTGCCCGCCACAGTGCCCCGCTAGTTGCAGTTTGGCTGGGTCCAGGTTGGAACCCGCCACCCTCGGTATATGGGGCCAGCGCCCTACTCACTGAGCCACAGGCGCCGCCCAAAACGGAACTTCTTTTAGGAGAACCTTAGTGTAAATCCTCTTTAATTGTACTCAATACGGTGGGAGAGGATGTGTTTTTCTGAGAAAGGAATGATTTAACAGCTGCTTACAGTAGATCTTCAAAGGCTTCCTTGACCCTATGGGGTTAAGAAGCGTTGCAGAAGCAACCTAAAAAGAAAATCCAGGTTATGGACTTTAGAATTGTTATCACCTGCAGAGGAGAGGAAAGGACTCTCTTGTGTTTGCTTTGTTTATGTATACCAGTGGTTCTTAACTAAGGGCTATTTTGTCCCCACAGGGCAATGCCTGTACACAATTTTTTGGTTGTCACAACTGGGGTGATAATATTGGAATCTAGAGAGTTAGAGGCCAGGGATGGTTGCTAAATATCCTACTGTGTGGTGTGCCATACTCTAAAATGTACATTTGTTAATAAATTGCTATTGTACTAAAAATATTCATCTGTCTACAGGTATGTGTATATTTGTGTGTACATTTCTTCTAAGTGGTAAATTATTGCTGGGTGCATAACTCACCTCCACTAAAATGTGAGGCAAGATTCTCTCACATATACCTTCAAGGTCCAGTAAAAATCATCTCTTTTGTAAACATTCTTTAATGTTCTCAGTGGGAATTAATCCAGTCCCTTTTCTGGATTCTCTTGACACCTTATCTGATCCTCTCTTAGGGTGCCTCTCATTATCTACCTTAGTATCATAATTTTATTTACATACAAGTCTTATCTCTATCACTAGACAAAAATTTCTTGAGGGCAAGCACTATGTCTCCTTCCAACCATTACTACCTTCTACCATGTTCTCTGAACATAATTATCTGTAGCCAAAACATACTTTTTTTCAAAACTAAAAATCACTTTACATGCCGATCTACATTTTTTCAAAAAAAAAATTAAGATTACATTATGGATATCTTTGCAGATGAGTACATGTGGATTTTTTTCTTAAAAAAATATGTCTAGGATTCCAAAATATGAACTCATATACAAAGCTCCACAGTAACTCACCTTGATGACTTACGATTTTTTTTTTTCTTTTTGGACATAGGATCTTAGTCATCAGGCTGGAGTACACAATCATGGCTCCCAGCAGCCTCCAGCCTCTGAGACTGAAGCGATCCTTCTGCCTCAGCCTTTGAGTAGCTAGGACTGGAGGCATCATCAGGCACAGCTTTTTTTTTGTTGTTATTTTTTTAATTTTTTTTTGTAGAGATGAGAATACCTTGGCAAATTATGACAGTGTAATAGGTCATGGATAGAAACGTATTAAATTATTGATCAATTGATAGTTTAATGATGGGAGTTGAAAATCATTTGGTAGGAATGAAGCTAATTTTAAAAGGTGAGAATTGGACGGTGCCTGTAGCTCAGTGGTTAGGGCGCTGGCCACATACACCAGGGCTGGTGATTTAGAACCCGGCCTGGGCCAGCTAAGAACAACAATGATAACTGCAACAACAAAAAAGTAGCCGGGCGTTGTGGCGGGTGCCTATAGTCCCAGCTACTTGGGAGGCTGAGGCAAGAAGATCACTTGAGCCCAAGAATTTGAGTTTGCTGTGAAGCTACGATGCTATGGCACTCTACCAAGGGTGACTGAGTGAGACCCTGTCTCCAAAAAAAAAAAAAAAAAAAATCAAAGAAAGAATTCTTTGTAAACCTTATATGGCAGTACATTCAATTTAAAACAACTTACGGTGTCAGTAAAAATATAACTTCATAGGCTGTGCCTTTAGCTCTGGGCGCCAGCCACATACATTGAGGCTGGAGGGTTTGAACCTAGCCTGGGCCACCTAACAACAACAATGACAACTGCAACAAAAAAATAGCCAGACATTGTGGCAGGTGCCTGTGGTCGCAGTTACTTGGGAGGCTGAGGCAAGATTATCACTTAAGCATTCCAGACAGTAAGTGCAGAGGAAATCCCTCCAAGGGTGTTAATGGGTTTTTAAAATTATTTTCCTTATAATTTCCATTTAATTAAAAAAATTCACTCAAAAAAAAAAAGAGAGAGAGAGAGAATCGCTTAAGCCCAAGAAGTTGAGGTTGCTGTGAGCTGTAACGCTGCAGCTCTCTACCCAGGACAAAAGCTTGAGACTCTGTCTAAAAAAAAAAAAAAAGATATATATATATATAATTTCATAAATATATATCTTATATATTTATATATAAATATAAATATATATTATTTCATAAATTCCTTAGGAAGTAGAGGCAATCCTACATTCTTTAATATGAATCCAAATTTTATATGTGATTTTGTAAATTTGTCTCTTGCTAATATAAAATAATGGCATAGTATTTTTTTTTGGTTTGTTTTAATGCAATCCTCCTGTTCCTTCCTTTTTTCCCTCCTTTCCTCCCTCCCTTCCTCCTTCTCTCCCTCACCTCCTTCCTTCCTTCCTTTCTTTCTTTTTTTGTAGGGAGGATGTCTCACTATGTTGCCCAGGGGTACAGCAGCTGTTCACACAGGCAGTCATGGCAATGTATGACTTCAAACTCCTGGCTTCAAAGGATTCTCCCACCTCAGCCTACCAAGTAGCTGGGATTACTGCACCTGCCAATAATGGTATAATTTTCTAAGCAAACAATAATTTGAGAACCCTTCCGTGTTTCTTCCTACTTGGGTGTATTTCACTTTTAAAGTTATGATTGCATATCTTATCTCGTGAACTCTGGTTTGTCAATGGAGGGAAAAAAGGGAAACTTGAGGGCTGTTTCAAGTAAATACTAATACATTACTATCAGTTGAATGTTTGAGTACTCCACTCATTCATTTAATCATGTCTTCATTCATTTATTTATTCTCTCAATAAGTCTTTATTGTGTCCCCTATTTGTGTTGACACTATCTTAAGTGTTGAGGAAACAGTAGTGAACAAGTTTGAAAAAGTTCTTGCCCTCAGAGGACTTGTATTCTAGTGGGGGACAATGACTATCGGCAAATAAACAAATCAGATAATATTTTGCTATGGAAGAAATAGAACAGTGTCTTGTAGAAACATTGGTGGGCGCAATACACAGCATGGGGAGAGAGAGGACTACTTTAAAGGGGGTGGTGACCGAAGGCTTTTCTCTTACTGAGGAAGTGACAATTGAAGAGAGAGCTAAAGGATGAGGAAACAGTTTTCCTGGACGTGGGAACAGCAAATGCAAAAAATATGAATCAGGGAAGAGCTTGATGTGCTTGAGAAACAAAGGAGGCCAGCGTAACTGAAATCCACATACATCAGGTCTGGTGACAGCAAACTGGAAGGCTTCAGGATGTATGTGGCAATGTGGCGGGAACCTATAGTCCCAGATGCTTGGGAGGCTGAGGGAAGAGGATTGCTTGAGCCCAGGAGTTTGAGGTTGCTGTGAACTAGACTGATGACACAGCACTCTACCCAGGGTGACAAAGTGAGAATCTGTCTTTAAAAAAAAGTTTCTGCACAGCTAAGGACACAATCAAACAGAATGGGAGAAGATATTTGAATGTTATACATCTGATAAAGTGCTGATAACCAGAAGCTACAAGGAATTCCAGCAAATTAGCAAAAGAAAAAAAAAAAGTGGGCAAAGGCCATGTACAGAAACCTTTCAAATGAAGATAGTCCCATGGCCAAAAAACACATGAAAAATGCTCAACATCTCTAATCATCAGAGAAATGCAAGTCAAAACCACTATGAGATACCACTTAACTCCAGTGAGAATGGCTCTTATCAAAAAGTCCCCAAACAAGTCCTGGTTTAGAGGCAGAGGGAAAGGAACACTTACACTCCATTGATGGAACTGCCAACTAGTACAACCTCTATGGGAAGCAGTATGGAGATACCTCAAAGAAGTAAAAGTACACCTACCATTTGCTCTAGCATTCCCACTACTAGGTATTTGCCCAAAGGAAAAAAAGACATTTTATAAAAAAACAAACAACAACAACAAAACCCCACTTTTACTTGAATGTTTATAGCAGTATAATTCACAATGACAAAGATGCAGAAACAACCCAAGTGCCCATCAATGCATGAGAGGATTAATAAAATGAGGTATATGTATACCACGGAACACTGCTCAGCCACAAAAGAATGGCCATCTAGTATCTTTTGTAATAACCTAGATGAAACCGGAGACCATTCTTCTAAGTGAAGTATCACAAGAATGGAAAAACAAACACTGCATGTACTCAATACTAAATTGGAACTAGTTGATCATCACTTACGTGCACATATGGAAATAAAATTCAATGGAAATCAAGCCGGTGGGAAGGAGGAGGAGGGATTGGGTAAATTCACACCTGACTAGGGCAATGCACATATTCCGGGTAGAAGGTACACTTAAAACTTTGACTTAAAATGTACAAAAGCTAATTACGTACCTCAAACATGAGTACCTCTGTAATATTCTGAAATGAAAAAAAATCACATATACTCCTAAAATATGTGCAACTATTATATAACAACAAAAAACTTTTTGAGAAAAAATTAATTTTCATTACTGCATGTGTAATTGATGACTTTTTGGTGATGGTGCCTTATGCTCAGTAAGTTCTCCTTAAAAGTAGAGCTCATATTGTAGTGAACTTTTTTATCTTTTATTTATATTTATATCTTTATGTTTTTGTTTTTGTTTTTGAGACAGAGCTTCACTTTGTCACCCTGGCATCATAGGTCACAGAACCTTAGACTCCAGGGCTCAAGTGATTTTCTTGCCTCGGCCTCCACAGTAGCTGGGACTACAGGCGCCTGGTCTTGCTCTGGCTCAGGCTGGTCTTGAACCTGTGAGTTCTGTGAGATTACAGGCGTGAACCACTGCACCTAGCCTATCTTTATTTAAAGAGATGATATAGAAAAATACTTGGTTTTTGTTAAAGATGTTTATCTGTTTTAAAAGCTAATTTCTTTTAATATTCTTTTCTTCAGATAACAAGATTTTTTGTTTGTTTTTGTTTTTTGGAGAAACAAAGTTTCATGTGAATGCTCCCCCATGTTGGAAGGATTTTTTTATTTAAAACCTTTGGGGGATTATAATATACCATTTGTCAAGTTTGGGAGAACTCATTTTCCCAGATCAGATTAAAGCTTCTAAAAATAAATGTTTTTGGTAGTAAGAATGGTGTTGCTTAAAAATTGAAGGGCATCGATGGTAAGATAAGCATTTAGTGTAGTTTTTTATTCACATATTTGTAAGTACTTGTTCATTGCAGAAACATATACTTGATGAAAACCTTGTATGTTTATGGAAACTGCCTTTTTTTTTTTTTTTTTTTTAGTTTTCTTGCACAAAGTTTATTTTTATGTCTATATTATGTTGTATTCAATATAAATCAAAATGAAACAAAACGTAGGTTTACTTGGCTCAGAAAATGGCAAGAAAATAGCCAGAAAAACACTGGCTAAAATTTTACCAATAAAGAATTACCATTTAGTGGGATGGATCTGAGTTATAGTACCATAGAAAGCACTTTTGTAGTTTAGGATATATGGTTTTTTGTGTATGTACCTTATCAAGTTATTACTGCATTTAGCTTAAAGTAACAATTACAATTGCATTTAAATCACTGAGTGTTAATTCTTTGCAAAACTGAACTTTTTGTGTGCCACTTATAAATGTTACCTATATATCAAAAAATAAATAAATAAATAAATAAATAAAAATAAATAAAATAAAATAAAAGTAGAGCTCAATAAGGCCAGGTGCAGTGGCTTATGCCTATAATCCCAGCACTCTGGGAAGCTGAGGTGGGTGGATTGCCTGAGCCCCCAGGTTTGAGACCAGCCTGAGCCAGAGTGAGACCCTGTCTCCACAAATAGCCCTGTGTTGTGAGGGGTGCCTCTAGTCTAGCTATTTGTGAGGCTGAGGCAAGAGGGTCACTTGAACCCAAGAGTTGGAGGTTGCTGTGAGCTATGACAGTACGGCACTCTACCAAGAGTAACAAAGTCAGACTCTGTCTCAAAAAAAAAAAAAAAAGAAGAAGAAGAAGAAGTATAGCTCAACAGAAACTAATCTAGGCATTCATATTAATTACTTCTGGTGGAAAATAACAGCATGTCTGTGAAAGTCTCTTGCGGGGAGATGCTGGTTGACAGCTATAATACTTTGCCTTATAAAGAAGATTTTTAAAATTTGTTGATACCCTCGTTTTGAACTATAA
Source organism: Loris lydekkerianus (assembly GCA_963574355.1). NCBI lineage: Eukaryota > Metazoa > Chordata > Mammalia > Primates > Lorisidae > Loris > Loris lydekkerianus. The sequence goes on from CAUYPK010043888.1 coordinate 32,309, forward strand.
GTTAGTAACAACACAACCCTTGAATCTACTATTTAATTCTTCATTTAAAATGGATCTTAAATATCAGAAGAGAAAAAACCCTATAAAAGGGCATGTAAAGGAACAGATGGGTGCAATTGGCAATGGAAGAATGAGGACAGGAAGCAGCTGAAGAAGGCTGAAGAGAAGGAGGACTGGGAATTCGTGAGAAACCAGGAGGCAGGCTCATCTCGGTATCTGCAACAGTTGCCTATGCCGAGTGTGGTCTGACTTGAAAGTCGACTTGAAAACTAAACTGCTTTTGAACCGTAAGTATTACCTTGAGTTAAGTATTGTTATTCCCATTTTACAGATAAGGAAATACACACAGAAAGGCCAAATTATTTGCCCAAGGCCACACAGCTTGGTCAAGCTGGAATATGACCCTAGCCTGTATGACAACAAAGCTCCCTCTCTTTAACTACTGCGAGACTACACAGAGATTTAGCAACATCAGCTCACCTTACCACTATCTCACAGAAGTTCCAGCCCCACCTTATTATCCCATCACAGGCTTCATGGTCGCTCGGGTAAATTTCAGCTTTAATTCCCATTTTGGGGGTACAATATTTAAAAGAATGGGAGACACAGACAATGGGATACTGATAAAGCAGATCAATATACAAGGGCTGTCCAGAAAGTATCCATGTAACATGAAAAATAGGGACACATATGGCTAGATATTTTCTGGCCATCTCTCTCCTGTACGTACATGGAAAGAAAACCAAAATGTATTGAGATGAAAAAAAGACAAGGTACAAAAGGCATGTATAGTATGCTCGTACTTGTATAAATGAAGGGAATATATGTTTGTATATTACATGACTCAGAGTTCAAGTAAGAGACGGCACATTCAGATGGGTGAGCTGTTCACAAAAGTCAAGGAAAACCCACAAGGCATGGCTAAGGGAGTTGTCAGCTATCAGCTGTCAGCTACCTTAGAAGTCTGAGGGAGCTGTCAGCAATTCTAGCCTGAGGGTGCAGGTGGAAGGAGCTGTTACCAGAACCCTGGGTGCTGTTAAAGAGGGTTACACAACAGGAGCTGTGGCCTTCGGTGGAAGAAGGGAATCATTGCTAATTCCATGCTCAACAAGGAAGGAGCTGGGGAAATAAATACCCCCAACTTCTCCCCTTCTTACCTCTGATCTCAGCCTGGTGCTTTCTCTACCCTCCATTTCCCCATTGCTCAGTTTCTACTGGAAGAAGTGACAGAGCTAAGGAGCCTGTTGGCATTGCCCATTAGGTCAGCACCTGGGCATAGACAAGGTGGAGGAGGACGGGGAGGGGCCCATAGAGCATACCCCTACATATAAACAGGTGTTTCTGGAAAGAGTCACAAGAAACTAGTTTCTCATGGAAACAAGACTTCTTTTTTTATTTATTTTATTACTATTTTTTTCTAGACAGAGGCTCACTGTGTCACCCTGGGTAGAGTGCCATGGCATCATAGCTCACTGCAATCTCAAACTCCTGGGCTCAAGTGATTCCTGTGCCTTAGCCTCCTGAGTAGCTGGGACAACAGGCGCACACCACAGCTCCCAAATAGGTTTTCCATTTTTAGTTGAGACAGGGTCTTGCTCTTGCTTAGACTGGTCCCAAACTCCTGAGCTGAAGCAATCCAGCCACCTCAGTTTCCCAGAGTGCTGGGATTACATTCATGAGCCACAGTGCCTAGCCAAGACATCTTTTTAAAAAATACACTTCATTTTTTAGAATAGTTTTAGATTTACAGAAGAACTGATAAGATCCAAGAGTTCCCCATACATAGTTTCCTCTATTGACAACTTAAATTTGTATGGTATATTTGCCACAAATAAAAACGAAATATTATTTGTAAATTATTATTAACTAAAGTTCATAGTTTGTTCAGATTTCCTAAGATTTTACCTAATGTAATATTTTTGCTCCAAGGTCCCATCTGGGATACCAGATATCACATTACATTTGATCATCATGTTTCCTTAAGCTCCTCTTGGCCGTAAAAGTTTCTCAGACTTTTCTTGCTTTTGATAACCTTGACAATTTCTAGAAGTACTGCCCAAATAGAATTTTGCAGAATGTCCCTCTGTTAGAATTTATTTCTTATTATTAAACTAGTGGGGAAAAACCCATAGAGATAAAGTGTCATTTCATCACATGGCATTTTTCTCCTCCCTACCATTTATTCATGTATTCAACCATGTATGTATGTCATTATGGAATCATGAATATTTATTTTATGCTTTTCATTATAACCCAGTACTACTTTTCTTCAATCAAAATTTTTCAACTTTGACCACTAGGGGCTTTTTCAGTTGGCTCCTGTGCCCCATAGGCATAGTCCCACTGATGTAGGGATTTTTTGGTTTTGGAGCACTTTTTTACTTTATGGCCCTGCAAGATACTCCAGGCTGATCTCGTATATTTCCCACACAAGTCCCAGAATCAGCCACTTCTCCAAGGAACACCGGTCCTTTTATTGGTAAATTATATGAGAAACAAAGATCTAGGTGTTAGATGAGCAGTAGGCCAATACAGCAAAGAAATATGTGTGTGTATTTACATGTTCGTAATGTATCTATATACAACTACATGTATCTCTATTAAGTTAAACATAAGTTCATACTAACTAATGAAGAGACTAATTACTCATTTTGTACTGTTCGAATTCTTTTTACTAAATCTGTTAGTCTGTCAATCACTTCAAAAGAAATAATAACATGTTTTAAATGCCCGAGTAATAAGATAAATGTTTACATGCATGTCTTGATAGCTGAGAGTGGTAGATGTAAAAAAAGCTCTATTGAAAAGGTATGTATATATCTAAATCCTGTGAATCAAACTGTTTTAAATATGTTAGAGAATTAGATGATTACAATAATTCACATGAGTTATTCTTTATTAATTAAAGATGATCTCTATGAGTGTTAGTAGGTTGCACAATACCACAACATGGTAAAAATGGAATTATTTTCTTCCTATTCTTTTATTTTTAAAAAAATGTCAATAGATTTTGGGTGGATAAGTGGATTTTTTTGTTGTTGTTGTTTATTTTGTTTTGTTTTGTGTTGTTACATGGATGAATTGCACAGTAGTAAAGTAAGGGCTTTCAGCGTACCCATCACCTGAATAGCATACACTGTACCCATAGGTAGTTCTTGAATCCTCAAGCCCCCTTTCAAATTCCCCCCTTCTGAGTTTCCAGTGTTCATAATACCACTCTGTGTGACTTGTATACCTCTTGTTCAGCTTACTTGTAAGTGAGTACAGGGAGTATTTGTTTTTATGTTCCTGAGATACTTCACTTAGGATAATGGCCTCCAGTTCCATCCAAGTTGCAAAAGACATTATTCCATTCTTTTTCAAGTATTCCATAGTGTGTGTGCATATATACACATGCCACACTTTCTTTGTCTACTCCTCAGTTGGCGTGCACTTAGGTTGATTCCCTGTCTTTGAGATCATGAATTGTGCTTTTATAAGCATACAGGTGCATGTATCTTTTTGATATAATGCTTCTTTTCCTTTGAGTAGATACCTAGTAGTGGCGTTGCCGGATTGAATTGTAGGTCTACTTTTAGTTCTGTGAGGAAACTCCAGACTGTTTTCCACAGAGATTGTATTAAGAATAATTTCCATTCCCACCACAATGTATAAGCATTCCATTTTCACTGCATTGGTGCTAATGTGTATTGTTTATTGATTTTTGTTTAATGGCTATTCTGATGAAGTTAAGGTGGTATCTCATTGTGGTTTTAATTTTCATTTCCCAGATGATTAGTGACATTGACCATTTTTTCATATGTTTGTTGGCCATTTGTATATCTTCTTTTGGAAAATGTTCATGTGTTTTGCCAACTTTTTAACTGGCTTTTTTTCTTGCTGATTTGTTTGAGTCCCTTGAACATTCTGGATATTAGTCACTTGTCAAATGTATCGTCTGCAAATATATTCTTTCATTCTGTAGGTTGTCTATTTACTGTTGAATATTTCCTATGCTGTGTAGAAAATTTTTAGTTAATTATGTCCCATAATTTTTGTTGTACTTTATTTTGGGGTCTTCATCATAAACATTTTGCCTAGGCCAAAGTCCAGAAGAGTTTTTCCTATATTTTTATGCTGAATTTTTATGGTTTCAGGTTTTACATTTAAGTCTTTAATTCAACTTGAATTAATTTTTATGTATGGGGAGAAGTAGGGATCCAGCTTCATTCTTCTGCATGTGGCTCTCCAAGTTTCCCAGTACTGTTTATTGAAAGGACTTCCTTTTCCCAGTGTATGTTTTTGTTTGCTTTGTAATAGATGAGTTGGTTGTAGGTAAATGATTTTATTTTTGGATTATTTATTCTATTCGAATGATCAATATGCCTACTTTTATAACATTCTGTTTTGGCTATTATAGCCTTATAATTTGAAGTTAGGTAATGTGATACCTCCAGATTTGTTCTTTTTATTTAGGATTATTGTGGCTATTTGGACTCATTTTTTATTCTAGGAGAAATTTAGGATTTTCTGTGAAAAATGACATTGGTATTTTGATGGGAATTGTGCTAATTCTGTAAATCATTCTGGACAGTATGGTATCATTTTAATAATATTGATCCTCCCAATTCATGAGCACGGGATGTTTTTTCATTTCCTTGTGTCATTAACGATTTCTTTCACCAGTATTTTATAGTTCTCCTTGTAGAGATCTTTCACTTTCTTGGCTAAGTATATTTCTAGGTATTTGATTCCATTTTTTTTTCCAGATATTTATAAATGGCATTGAGTTCTTGATTTTATCCTCAGCTGGGCTGCTATTATGTATAAAAATGTGACTACTGATTTGTATACATTAATTTTGTAACCTGAGAGTTTATTGAATTTATTTATCAATTCCAAGAATCTGTTAGAGGAGTCTTTAGGGTTTTCTAGATATAAGATTATGTCATCAGAATACAGGGATTGTTTCACCTTCTCCTTTCTGATTTGGATGCCCATTATTTCTTTTTCTTGCCTTATTGCTGTGGCTAGGACTTCTAGTACTATGTTGAATAGAAGAGGTAAAAGTAGGCGTCCTTGTCTTGTTCTAGTTCTGAGGGAGAATGCTTTTAAGTATACCCCATTCAGTATGTTTGCTATATATCATATATAGTTTTTATTATCTAGAGGTATGTTCCTTCTATGCCTAGCTTGTTAATGGTTTTTATCATGAAGAGGTGTTGAATTTTATGGAAAGCTTTTTCTAGATCATCTATTGAGATGATCATATGGTTTTTATTTTTAATTCTATTTATGACTTAAATCATGTTTATTGATTTGCATCTGTTGAACCATCCTTGCATCCCTGGGATGCAACCCACTTGATTATGCTAATTTTTTTTTTTTTTTAGACAGAGTCTCAGTTGGTCACCCTCAGTAGAGTGCCATGGCATCTTAGCTCATAGCAACCTCACCTCTTGGGCTCAAGCAATCCTCTTGCCTCAGCCTCCCAAGTAGCTGGGTCTATAATGCCTGGCTATTTTTTAGAGATGGAGTCTTGCTCTGGCTCAGACTGGTCTCAAGTTTGTGAGCCCAGGCAATCTACCCACCTCAGCCTCTCAAGTGCTGGGATTATAGGCGTGAGCCACTGTGCCTGGCCTTGTGCTAGTTTTTTTTTTTTTTTTTTTTTTTTTAATTGTTGGGGATTCATTGAAGTATAAAAAACCAGGTTACACTGATTGCATTTGTTAGGCAAAGTCCCTCTTGCGATTGTGTCTTGCCCCCAAAAGGTGTGGCACACACCAAGGCCCCACCCCACTCCTTCCTTCTTGGCTTCAGTTTTCTAATATTTTGCTGAGGATTTTTGCATCTATGTTGATGAGGGAAATTGGTCTATAGTTTTCTTTTTCATTATTTCCTTTCCTGGCTTTTGTGTTTGGGTTAGACTGCTTTGTAGAATGAATTAGGAAGGATTCCCTCCTTCTCAATGTTATAGTACAGTTTCAATAGGGTAGATACAAGTTCTTTGTAGGTCTGGTAGACATAGGCTGTGAATCCATTTGGTCCTCAGCTTTTTTATTTTGAGAGATATTTTATTACTGATTCAATCTTACTACTCATTAATGGTCTGTTTAGGATTTCTATTTCTTTTTGATCCAAGCTTGGGAGGTTGTATATTTCTAAAAATGTATCCGTTTACTCCCAATTTTCTAGTTTATATGCACAGAGGTTTATAATAGTCTTGGATAATCTTTTCATTTCTGTGTTACATCTCCTTTTTCATTTCTGATTTAGCTTATTTGAGTCTTCTCTCTTCTTTTTTTGGTTAATTTAGCTAGTGGTCTATCAGTTTTATTTATCAATGAAACAGGGTTCTTTGATCCTTTGTACCTTTTTGTTCATTTCAATTATGTTTAGTTTCACTCTGATCTTTGTTATTTCTTGTCTTTTGCTAGCTCAGATGCTTTCATCTTGCATCTTGTAGGATTTTTCTCTTTTTCTTTTACTTTGGCCAGTCTGATAACTATGTGCTTTGGTGATGTCCTATTTGCAATGAATATTCCAGGACCTTGATGACCTACTTATATCTGGATGGCTAAATCTCTAGCAAGACCAAGAAAGTTTTCTTCCATTATTCTCTCAAATAGATTTTACATGCTTTTTGAATTTTCTTGTTATCTGTCAGGATACCTATAATAATAAATATCTTATATTTGGGCATTTTACATAATCCCATATTTCTCAGAGACTTTCTTCATTTCCCTTTATTCTTTTTTATTTATAACTATGCTAATTCAAAAGCTTTGTCTTCAAGCTCTGAAATTCTTTCTTCTGCTTGGTTTAGTCTGTTATTAAAACTTTCTATTGTATTTTGAAATTCCCTAAATGATTCTTTCATTTTTGGAAATATCTTTCTCTTCAGTGAATTTTTCATTCATGTCTTGAATTACTTTTTGCTGTTTTTGTAATGATTTTCAACCTCTCATAGATACCATTAAACTTACTTGCGATTCATATTTTGAATTCCGTATCTGATATTTCACAAATTTCCTTTTGGATGGCGTACATTGCTAGAGAGAGAGCTAGTGTAATCCTTGTGGGGTGGGGAGGTGGGATGGTGTTGAAAGAATTTGTTTTTTATCATATTGCCAGAGTTCTTATGCTGATTCCTTCTCATCTGGAACCTCCTATCTTAGTTCAAAACAGATAGTTTTGGAATTCAACTGTTATCCTCTGCTCTTCAGCATAGAGAGAAAGAGGTATATTCCCCCTTGGCTCATGCAGGTAGGTACCCATTGTATTGCTGACAATTTGGGTCAGGTGAATCTCAGATGCCTGGAAGAGCATTTAAGTGCAAGCAGTGGTGAACAAAATTAGGTAATCCCCAGTCCCCGGGTCACTGGATGTTATCCTTGACTCCTGGGAGAACCAGACTGAGCCCACCAAGCTGGCTAACTAGCCCTCAAGTCTCACTGAGTTCAGGTGCTGGCTGTAGTAGTGAGGAACGAGGTGATCTACTGGTCCAGAAGAATGCTCAGTCAGGAGAAGGGCAGAGGCTGGCCATGTCCACAAAATTAGCACAGGCAGGCAGCTATGGGATCACACAAGCTGTTCACACCTACCTCTCTCAGCAGTGACAGTGGTTTCTGTCCTTTGGGGGCACAGAAGTTCTCAGATGCCAGCTCCTATCCTGGTCCAGGTACAGCAGAGGTGGCGGAGGCAGCTTTATACTCCAGACTGCCTGTGGGCTGTGACTGAAATACTCTGGCAGAGGAGAAATAGTTATGCCAGGGACTTGCCGCCAGGGCTCCTTCTGGAAGAGACAGGCAGCTTAGGGAAAGGACTTCTAGCCCTATTCTTCCTCAAAAGAGGTAGTTGTGACTTGGTGCCCTAGTATAGTGGTTATGGCACCAGCCACATACACTGAGGCTGGCGGGGTCAAACCCGGCCTGGGCCAGCTAAACAACAATGACAACTGCAAAAAAAAAATAGCTAGGCATTGTGGTGGGTGTCTATAGTCCCACCTACATGGGAGGCAAGAGAATCGCTTAAGCCCAAGCATTTGAGGTTACTGTGAGCTGTGATGCTATGACACTCTACTGAGGGCGACACAGTAAGATTCTGTCTCAAAAAAAAAAAAAAAAAGAAAGAAGTTAGTAGTTTTTGTTCTTGGGGCACACAAAACCACCTGGCCTTCCTGTTCCCTTCCTGGCCTAGATGCAGCAGAGGTGGTGGAGAAAATTCGAGCTTCTGGATGAATGCTGGCCTCCCAGAATGGCTGAGGGCTGCTCCTCTGGTTAGGGAGGGGTGGTTGTACCAGGGTCTTGCCTCTAGGGTAGGAGGCTCCTCCCCAGAGAGACTAGCAGCTCAGGGAGAGGACCACTGTCCCCACTGTCCCTCAGTGGAGGTGGTAGTTTATATCTTTGGGGCATAAAAATGCTTGTTAGGGCTTTTTAGAGGGCAAAGAGTGAGTCCCAAGCTTTGCGGAAGCCTGAGTGAGATACACGTAGGTGCTCTGTGTCAGAGACAGAGCAGCTGCTCCTAAGTGCCCGTGCTTAATCAGCCTCTGTAAAATCCTCACCATTCCCAGCGGAAACAGCTGTGGCTGCCTTGGCAGTGGTAGGGAGGAGGGGGGAGGAGAAATTGGCTCCAAATATGGGGGGTACCCTAGTCTCCTTTGTCCTAAGGGCTGCTCTGGCACGTTGCAGTCTCCTCTCAGCTGGAAGAAGCCCACTCTGAATGCGTAAACTGTGGGAGATCCACTGTTCTCAGGACCCACTGGTCCCCTCAAAGCTGCTGAGGCTTAAGCTGTGGGAGACCCACTGTTCTCCCCAGGACCCACTGGTCCCCTCAAAGCTGCTGAGGCTCAAGTGGGTTCTGGGGAGGATTGGCTGTGCATCTGGCCATGTAGAGACTCAGGAACTGAGATTCTTTCGTCAGGACAGCTGCAAAAGTGCTGCCTGTCTCTGAAAGGAGGGAAATGAACCTCATGCCCTGGGCAAAACCTGGGCAAGGTGAGTTGAGTACTATTGGGGGTGCACCCCCACCACAGGTCTAGAACTAGCCTTCCCACAGCCAAAAGCTCATGCTTGGGAGTAGAGGTGGCTATGTCTGTGGCACTGGGTGATGGGAGGAGGGAGGTCCCTGTCTCCACATCCCGTCCTGGGCTCTAATACTGCTTCTGCTACGGAATGGGCTCCTCTCTGCACCTGCATGGCCCCTGGGAGGGGAATAGACAACTTTGAATCAGGAGCCAGGGGTTCTCAGGTGCAGGAGAGTGTGCGTTCTGTCTTCCTCCATCCTAAACAGTGTCTGTGGCCATTCCCAGTTCCAGTGAGGCAGACTGCCCTACCGAACACTGCTGCTTCCTGTGTCTCTCTGGCCCTTTGTGGTTGTCACAGTCCAAGAGGGTGCTGGGGAATGTTCGTGTGGGATCCAGTGACAAGGAGACTGAGGGACTGTGACTTCCCTGACAGAAGAGAAGCTCCCAGTCAGTGTGTGTGTGCAAGCAATATGGTGTCTGCTGTCTTGGCTTGGGTCTGGGGTGGAGAGAAGCAGCCCCACGCAGACCAGTCAGTGCCTGGGTTTATCAGAGCAGATGTGAGGGGAGGAAAAGTAAACACTCCTGCCTACACTTTCCATTGGACTTCAATTCCCCTAGGGGTCAGTCTCTGTCAAAATCTTGCTCCTTGTTCTGCTCTGAAACTTCTCCCCAGGGGATCTCTAACAAGGCTAAGCTCTGATTTCTTACCCTCAGTAGTTCCCCTGGGCTATGCTTTCTTACCTGAAGGTTTTTCTTCTTTGGGAGATGATCTGGAGACAACGTGTCCTGTTGGCCATCTTCCCCCCTCCCCCAGTCATTGCTTTTTTCTTCTTCCTATTGTTTATTTGGATTTTTTTGGTTTAAAAAATAGAAATTTATTTCTCACCATCTGAAAGCTGGAAGTCCCATGCTGCCAGCATGGTGGGGATCTGGTGAGGACCTTCATCCTGGCTTGCAGATGGCTGCCTTCTTGTTGTGTCCTCACATCATGGAGAGACAGAGGCAGAGACAGAAAATAGAACAGAGTGTGGGAGCCCATGTATCCTTTCTATTCTTTTTCTTTTTTTTTCCTTCCAGGCAAGGTCTGGCTCTGTTGCCCAGGCTAGAGTGCAGTGGCATCATCACAGCTCACTACAACCTCACACTCATGGGCTCAGTGATCCTCCTGCCTCAGCCTCTTGAGTAGCTGGAACTGCCACCACACCTGGATAATTTGTAAATTGTTTTTGTGGAGATGGGGGTCTCACTTTTTGCCCAGGCTGGTCTTGAAGTCCTTGCCTCAAACCATCCTTCCACCTAGACCACCCAAAGTGCTGGAATTACAAATATGAGGCATTGCACCTGGCCTTCTTCCTATTCTTGAACCTGCTTCTTCTGGATTTCCCATCCTGGTAAATGGTATCTCATCCATCATGTTGGCCAAGCCAGAAACTTAGGAGCCATATTGAGGCCTTATTTTCTGTTGTATTTAATGTCATCTACTATCAAGCCCACTTTTTGACTAGCTCTCCATTTCTTCCGCTTTTCTCCATCCATCTCCACCAGTACAGCCTGGGGTCACAGCAGGATTACCACAAGGCAATAGCCCAATGGGTTTCTTTGACTCCTTTGTTCTACTCACAAATTATCTCCAAAGCAGCCCTCCGATGTTTAAGAAATGCACAACTAGTCAGGCTCATCCATTGCCCTTGGTCCTTTCTATGCACCCAGGGTACTGAGCTCTCTTTTGTTTCTGGATCTGATGATTTGCTTCTTCCTCTGCCTAAAACTCTCTCCCCTTTTCTCCAACCCTGGCTTCTGTCTTAGTTTAGCTGTCTCTTTGATGGTGACTTCCCTGATAGCCAAAGGCAAGTTTGATGACTTTACTACACATGTCCTTAGGACTCTTATAATGTGTGCATTTACCACACTGAAGTATTCTTTTCTGAACACAGTAATAGGGGATAAACTCCTTTAGGGTAAGGATGTTTTTAATAGTGTAATGGAATCTATTGTCTCAGTTTCAGTTCTGGCTCTGTTATTTCCTACCTACATGACCTTGAGCTATTCAGCTTGCCCTTGACTCCATTTCATCATCTTTAAAATGAGATTATGTGAGAATAGGGCCTATCTCATAATCTTGGTGTAAGAATTAAATGTAGTGCCTGACAGATATTAAACACTTGATAAATGTTCACTATTATAATTGAATTTTAGAGCACTGGGGAGCAGTTTAAGTTAGATCTTGGTATATTTTAAGCTTTATCCCCCCCACAAAGGTACATGAGTATATGTATATGTTATTTGATGTTGCCAGGAATAGCTAATTTTATCTGTCGAAAATTTCTCTCTAGCACGCTCTTTTGAGTCATAGATTTTGGCTTTTGAGTAAGCTAAAGGTTGTTAATTGGGAGAATGGCCAGAAAAACTTATCCACAGCTTTTGAATCACATGTTGAACAAATCTGGCATCACAAGCGTCAAGCTGCCTTCTGTTTCTAATCATTTTTCTTTCTAATTTTGTTTCTCCCCCCCAAAAGGGATTATAATTTATTTTCATTGCAGAGTCCATGGAAGATGTCACAAGATGTAAAGGCAATTATTTTCAAGTAGATAGAACCCATATTTGCTGAACATTGCAGTTGGCTTCATCCCAAATGCTAAGCAGTAGCAATGCTTCCCCAGATTGAGACAACGTGTTACTGATCTGAAGAGGCTGGCAAAAGTCTTGGCTCAGAAAACCTTTCTTCTCTTCCATACCTCTAAAATTCCTTTAAAAAAAAAATCCAACTAGTTTAGTATCTTATTTATGATAGATAGCTTCTATGAGAGCACTCAGGTCAGTGGCCTGGGCCATGAAAGTTTTGAACCCTAGTCATAATTCAAAATAAACTTCTCTTGGAATTTCACTTTCATTTCTTTAATTTCACTTTTCTTTCCTAAACTTTTCTTTCATTTCTTCATTTCCCAACATATATGCTTCCCACCATAATACTAACCTTAGGAAAACAAACTCCTTCCTCTTCATTTTCCATATTTTGCTCTTTCCCTCATATATCTTATGGTTTTCCAAGTTTAGGCATTTATCCCTGCTTTGAAATTCCTATAAAAAGAGGTGAATCAGGAAATGACTTTTTTTCATCAACCCTAAAGCTTGTATCTTGTAAAAATAATACATGATTTACAAAAAGAGGGAAAGTATAGAAAAGAGCAACAACCAGGAACAACACTGTTCACTCCTATTTATCAAAATTCTATGCATGAAGGCTTAGGTCACAAACTCCTTTTTTTCACAAAAAAGCTTCACACTTTTTCCTTGAAGATTTTGCTATACTTTTATTTCTACTACAGTTTTTCTACATCATCTTGTAGTTTTGCCAGTTCCTTCTTTGTTTCTACTTATTTCAGTAAAAATTTCAGTAGAAATAAGTTTCTTGAGGACTAAATCTTATGTCCATGACCTTAGGCAAGTTTTCCAATCTTTCTCAAAGTCTGATGAAGTCTGTGAACAACAGCAAGACTCTAAAAAACTAGTCGGGTGTTGTGTCAGATGCCTATAGTCTCACCTATTCAGGAGGCTGAAGCAAGAGGATCTCTTGAGCCCAAGAATTTGAGGTTGCTATGAGCTATGACAACATGGCACTCTACCCAGAGGGACAAAGTGAGAGTCTCAAAAAAAAAAAAAGTATGGGGCAGCACCTGTGACTAAAAGGAGTAGGGCACCAGTCCCATATGCTGGAGGTGGTAGGTTCAAACCCAGCCCCGGCCAAAAACTGCAAAAAAAAAAAAAAAAAAAAAGGTATGATGATGTAATGGTTATTCATCACATTGTCATGATAATTAAATACAATTATAGAACTTTCTGGACCACAGTAAAGTTCGAAATAATTTTTTTTTTTAAGACAGATTCTTACTTTGTCACCCTTGGTAGTGTGCCATGGTGTCATAGACCACAGCAACCTCAAACTCTTGGGTTTATATGATTCTCTTACCTTAGCCTCCCTAACTAGTTAGGACTACAGGTGCCTGCCACAATGCCTGGCTATTTTTAGAGATGGGGTCTTGCTCTAGCTCAAGCTGGTCTCAAATTCTGAACTCAAGCAACCTACCCGCCTTGGCCTCCCAGAATGCTAGGATTACAGGTGTGAGCCACAGTGCCCAGGCTGCTAAATAAATGTAATTCCTTTTTCTTGCTTGCTTAGTTTTGTGATTTCCTCCATGTTGACTTCACTATCTAATGAGAGCTGACCCAGAGTGCTGATTCAGAGTATGAGCTGAGGATTTGATTGCCAGCTCAACCACTCTGTAAGGAATTCAGGAAACATACTTAATCTCTTGTCAACCTAAGATAATAAAAAGGGTCAGGATATAGTTTGAAGAAGAAGTTATTCAAGTGTTAACTTGGGGGATGATCACTCAGGAAGCACAGATCCCAAAGAATAGAAGTCAGTATTCCAAAGTTATAAAGTTAAGGTGGAAGCTTAACAGAATCTCAGCATCTTTCTCTATAAAACCTAGTGAATAGTTTTAGTTATCTGATTAGTTGAAGTAATATTTTTCTTTTCTGGAAAGGTGTACTTAACATTCCAAACTGAAGATGTGATAGTCATGGGGTCTGCTAATGCAGTCATCTGGTCTGCATTAGCTACAGGACAATAAAGGAGGAAGTTAGTCTATAACCAAGACCAGTGATTAGAAGAGGAGGAGGTCTGGTCTCTGGTCAAGAACAATGAGGAAGAGAGTTAAACTATAATCTAAGAAGCAGAAGTCACAACTACACATTACATGACAGATCGCAGTCACGTCTCTCTTAAGGCTTAAAGGGTTTTTGGAGTTGCAACAGGTTTTCAATTTTATTTATTTTCACATTTCTCCCTTTCCATCCATATCTTTCAAAGAAAGCATTGTAGAAGAGCTCAATGATTTGGACCACTTTTATGTGCTGGAGTTTCATCCCACATCACTAGGAAGGCTCATGTCCTAGAATGTCATGTCCTATAATGAAGGGGGATTAGACAAGCTATAAAGTCGATGGAGTAGAGGCCAAATTTAAAGCAACATGAAGGAAGTGATTTTGTGACTTGAGTCAGGCTAAATGACTATATTTTCAATGAATGCAATTCTTTGAGCAGCCATTATTTAGGTCTTTTCAGGGATGGGTTGACTCCATTGCAAATACATGCTGCACCAGGGAAGATAAAAACAGCACAAAAGCACAAAACACAACTGACTATAATTCCTTGTTTTTTTGGAGACAGAGTCTTATTATGTCACCCTCGGTAGAGTACTGTGGAGTCACAATTCACAGCAACCTCAAACTCTTGGGCTTAAGCGATCCTCTTGCCTCAGCCTCCCAAGTAGCTGGGACTACAGGCGCCCATTGCAATGCCCAGCTATTTTTCGGTTGCAGTTGTCATCGTTGTTTAGCAGGCCCGGGCTGGGCTCGAACCTGCCACTTTCAGTGTATGTGGCTGGTGCCATAACCACGGAGCCATAATAATTTTATATAATTATTATATAAAAAAGAACAACTTCACCACAAAGTTCCCCAAGATTCAAACCAGCTATTTAGCCAATCCTTTAAAGAGAATGTTGGATCTGAAAGGTTATTTGAGTTTTCATATCAGCGATTTATACGTGATACTATCTGATTCATCTGGGATATAGATGAGTCCCAGATTCATCTCAAATTTTATGATGGTGCAGTTTCCCCCTTTTGCTGCAGTGAGTATGCCTAAAACCATACAGTTCTATAATACTGCCTTTGTCATAAGAGTAACTTCATTGTTTAATATGAAAATACCCATGCAGCTACCATTTAGGCTTTGGCCTCTACATGGCAAATGACATCTTTAATACCTAGTTGTGGTATGAAGATGAAAGCTAAATGATCCTACTAATGGAAGACAGAATGGACTCAATGAGGAGTCCTGTGAATGAGGAAAATTTGCAGGTTTTAACAGGGTCTGGACTACTCAACCTTGTGCCCAAGCACAACCCAAAGAACATTGTCCTGGGGGTAAACATGGTCATAGGTTAGTGCCACATAGCCAAGACATTCCCTTCGGAGCTAACCCACAAGTACCTGGCCATTGTGCCCACTTGTGACAATTGGCATGCCCATTAGTACTTGTAATTTAATGATGTGGATTTGGTGTTCTTTGGGTGTCCTTCCCATATCTCTAGTGTCACTGGGCTATATATCCTTGGTATGTTTTCCTGTTGCCAACATAAAGAGGTAAGCTTATTGAGCCAGAATTTAAAAATCCCAAATTTGTGTTATACCTTCCTGAAATTAAGTTGTCTTATCTCTCTGTTGGTGCAGTGTCAGAGTTTCACCCTCAGTTGGGGAAGTGCCAACATCAAAGGTAATGAACTAGTTTCTTTTACCAAGAAACTCTTTCCATGTCCTTTTCACTGTAAATTATTATTATTATTATTACAGACCAGTGATGTACATTACCCTTAGTCATATTAGTGTGAAATACTGATGAATTTTTTTTTAGAAAAATGGGAATATTTATAATACTGTATGCAATCTTGTCCTTGAAGATGAGAGGCCCACCATGGAGGACAGGACCTAACACAAAGGGGCATGAGACTGCACACTGAACAAGCATCTTTTGTAATCAATCAGCCTAGTCCTGAATCCATGGCAAAAATGTTTGCTTCGTGGGCAGCAGCTGGTGATAGTAGTACCAAGACATGAGAAGTAAAAACAAAAACAATGTTAGTGGGAGCTTATAAAGGAAAATCTTCCCCATCTATTAACAATTGTTAACCTTACATGTTTATTTAGGTATAGGCCTTGTCTGGAGTATTGGGTTTCAATTGTCTGCATCAGATGTTGTCATCTTCTTGGCCTGAAGTTGACTTATTTTAAGTTGAAGGTCACTTTCTGAGACAAGACTCCACTCAGGACATAGAGCTTTCTTTAGATGAGAAACATGGATTCAGAGGACTTTTTTTCTGCAGTTTTTTGGCAAGGGCCAGGCTTGAACCCACTACCCCCCGTATATAGGGCCGGCCTACTCCTTGAGCCACAAGTGCCCCCTTATTCTTTATACTTTGATACCACAAGGATAGCGAGAAACACTTGACAAGGGCCCTTCCACTTTGGTTGGAGAAAGTCTTTCAAAAGAAGTTGTTTTTGGGAGATAAAGTATCTTGGTTTAAGATTGCAAGTATTGATCCTTCATTTCCTGAGAGCCCACTAATAAGTCTTTCACTAGATTATAATTCTTAGTTAACTGTCTCATAGGGTTAGAACATTAAAAGAATACATGTCCCCTTACAGTTAAGGAGTTACACTTTCCTGGGGACAGATTCACACATATGCCAGCTATTATTTCAATGAGGACAACTGATGTCTTCTGAAAAAGGCTGACCTTAGCCTAAGCAAAACAAACAGAAGAGCCTTCAGTCTTGGAATCTTAAAAACTTAGATTGAGGCTTAATTATTCCATTTGTACATCCCCCTAATTCAGATAATTGAGGATGCTATTGTTGGAGAATGGGGCCACATTTTACATACTGATTGAATTACCTGGTTGGTAAACTGTGGCGTTCTAAAGGAACTTCCTGGGTCAGAATAATCTTTCCTAAGAGAAATTTTACTTATGGCTAAGGTAGAGACTCTTCTGCATGGAAATACTTCTCCCCAATTAGAAAACATGCAAATCATCATCACCAGAACATACTTGCACTTTTGTGGTGGTGGCAGCTGAATAAAATGGAATCACCATAATTCAAAGGAGCCTTTGGGTGCAGGGAAAATGTCCTTGGGAATTTTGTAAAAGTTTCTCTGGTTTTATTTGAAGCCGATGTGGCAGGAATTGCACACCTTATGAGCTATAGTCAGAGAAGATTTCAAAAGATATTGTTTTCCGTAGGTAATTATTAAGGCTTCAGAGAGTTTGACCATGTACATAGGTTAAAAACAATGACTAAAGTCTAGGCAAGTTAGTTGGTCCATGCCATGCTTTCATCCTTTAAGTAAGATTCATCTGTAAACAAAACATCAGTTTTAGTAAGAGGAGTCTCTTTCCATCTGTTCTAGGAGACTGAAGTTGGTCGGTTAAGATGTATGCAATTGTGCTGCGTCTCATCTGATGACAGTCAGAAGAGTGGCGGAGTTTGGGTTATTGCACCTAGAGATTATAATGTGAGGTATAGAAAGAAGAACTCCACAAGAAGCGAATCTGCTGCTAGAATAGTAGTGAATGTGCTATGAATTTAGAAGTGCTTCCGCTTCTTTTTTTTTTTTTTTTGCAGTTTTTGGCCAGGGCTAGGTTTGAACCCACCACCTCAGGTATATGGGGCTGGCGCCCTATCCCTTTGAGCCACCCATGAAGTGCTCCCACTTCTAAGAGGTGTTAGAATAGTTACAAAAAGACTTTTTTTATCAAATGGATGGGGGATAGAGTATCTTGTAAAGGACCTGGCTGAAGAGATTTATGTGCTGACACAGGAGCATAGTGACACTCACCATTTGAATTGTTTGTTTACTCTGAGGAATGGGACCTTGTAATAAGATGGAATTTATCATAGATAGCATAGCTCCAGTCTCAGAAAGAGCTTGTGTTTGTCGTCCATTTAAAAGAATTTCCAACCGGGTTATAGCTTTCATTGGGAGGGGGGAGGGGGGAGAGGGAGGGGGATAGGTGGGATTACACCTGCGGTGCATCTTACAAGGGTATATGTGAAACTTAGTAAATGTAGAATGTAAATGTCTTAGCACAATAACTAAAAAAACGCCAGGAAGGCTATGTTAACCAGTGTGATGAAAATGTGTCAAATGGTCTATGAA
>CAUYPK010043890.1:0-21899 GCA_963574355.1 Loris lydekkerianus
GTCCCTCCTCAGAAGCAGCATAACAAAATCCAAACTTGGCAAAGAGCCACAGTATACAAAATAATGATAAGAGGCAAAGAGCCGAAATTCATTTTGGCTGGGAGCCGCATGCGGCTCTAGCCGCATGTTCGCCACCCCTGCTTTAGAGAGGTTTATTCTGAGCCAAACATGTATGACTAGCCCAGACAGAGCACATGGTCTCAAGAGGTCTGGAGGATGTGCCCACAGTAGCCAGGTACAAGTTTAGTTTTGTATACACAGGGAGACAGGGATTACAGGTAAGACACTATGCCAATATGCAGGGTATACATTGGTTTGGCCCAAAAAGGTGGGGCATCTCAAATGAGGGGTCTTTTATAGGTTATAGGTGGGTTTAAAGATTCTTTGATTTGTAACTGGTTAAAGAATGAAAGTTTATCTAAAGGCTTGAAATGTTTTAACTTAAGACAAGGATGTCTGTTAATTAGATAATGCACTGGATATTTAACATTTACCCAAACTCAAGTGATCTCTTAAGTAAATTCATGCCCTGCAGGTGTGGTTTAAGCTTTGTCTTGTACAAAGGCCTTAGGTCTGATAATGATTTTGTATCTCATTGTCATAAAGAGTAACTCTACAGGGGACAAAGGCATGACAAGGCCTGTTTGATCTCCCTTTTCTGGACTACAACTCAGCTTAAAGATTTTTCTGGGATCCCCCTGGCCAAAAGGGTATCCATTCAGTCAACTAGGGGGGTAAAGATTTTATTCTAGTTGACAATTATCTCAATCCTACAATACCCAAATTTAACTAAACCATTCCAATGTAAAGCATAAAAAAAAAGATGTTTATGCTAAATATTCTGGTCTAGAGTCTACAAAATTGATAGTTGTTAAATATCTTAACATCAAGCTCTAGAATCATATTCCAAGGCAAATAAATACTTTCAATCACTTTTTCAGAGTTCATAAAAATGAATTTCCATCCTGAAGAATAGCTATTATTAGCCATCTAAATTTTTTATCAGACAGACAATGGCAATATTGATGCTCCTGGAAAATTGTGACATTTATTTCAATGATCTAAATTCTGAATACCTGCATGCTCAAGCAACACTAGAAAATGTGTTCTCAGATTTTGTTTAAGCCAACTCTAGATGTAATATCTAAATCTTAATTTACCTATACTGATATTTTTATCAACATTTTAAAGACAGACCAACATAAAGAGAATTCGATTCACATTCTTGTTTAAACTTGAGGAGGATTTAAAATTCTTGGCACATTTTAGCATTTGTTAGTTGCTCTTATCCTTTTTGATAATATTTTTACATAAAACTGAGATAAATTATGAGCTTCCTCTTCTAATTGTATTTCTACTTTACCACAAGGAAAACCCACTGTTATTCAAATCAATCTTTACTCCCAGAATGGTTGCTAGTGACACCCTGAAATTAGCATCTAACAGCCTCATCAATTCCAGATGACAAAGAAATAAGTTCCCCTATTGTATGATTAGGAGTTAGTTTCAAATCCAAAGAATAGTCTTGATTAATTTCACCATATTTTGAATCTTAAAAAAGTTCATGTCTTTTAAAGAATAAGACAATTCAATTGTATGACAGATTCCTTTCCTTTCCATCATATTTGAAACAGATATAACCTTTCCAGTCATTCATGTGAAAATGATTTTAATATCTAGGATTGTATTATACTTCCTCTTACACTCGGGAGTTTTGGAGAATTACTTTTCTATTATAAATTGCTTTGGTGAAGTCTTAAATTTGTTACCTTTAATTATTTTTTCCAAAAGCCATTTTATGACATTTGAGGCTATTGAAGGAAAGCTTAATTGAAAACTTACAGGTTAAAAAAAAAAAAAAAAAGAGCTTTATCTTAAGTATGCAAGGTTGTAATTTATAGATAATCCTCCCCAATGGTAGAGAACATAGAAATTGTCATTTTTTGGTAGTTCAAGTCAAAAGAGGTCTACAAAATATATCCTTTCCCCCATTGTTGAAATTCTTTAAAGGGATATGTGCCATTTCATTTTTGAAATGGAATAAAATAGAAAAAAAGAAAAAGAAGAAGAATGAAGAGTCAAAAGCAAAAAGGAGAAAGGAAATAACCTTAACAACCTTAACTCAAGGTAGATTCTCTTGTTCTGATGGACAGCTAGAAATACTGGCCCAGACTAATATTGTATCATTAGATTATATATATTTACAGATCTAATGCCAGTGATCACTGTATCAATTTTCAATGGAGAGTTGTTTTACTTTCACTATCTTTTCTATTGTTTGCTGTTAAACAAATTAGCTTTTCTTTTCTTCAAGTTCACTCTTTTAAGTCTCACTGCAAGTATGGGGAATGTGTAGGGGAGTATAAATGATAAGGCTGTGAGAGTATTCTCCTTTTTCTAAGATCATAGTCTATCCCAATCTTGGGAAACTAATCATAAAGTGGCATAGGTACTGTTAAGGACTGAATTTTATCTTGGAGAAATTCTTATATTGAATTCCTAATCCCCAGGGTGACTGTATTTGGAGATAGGATATTTAGAGAGATAAAGTTAAATTGAGAGAGGATATCCGAGAAGCTTAAGGTCTAGGAGAACAAGTCTTCTCTAGGAGACCACAAGGATACACCTGCAGGGTCCTCTCCTTGGTGACTCAGCTCTTGGGAATTTGAAAAATTAACTTCCTGGAACTTGGAAATTTCCACTTCTGTGAAATCCTGTAGTTCTGTGGGGGCTGGAATAGCATCTCCTGCTTGATTCAAACTGGCCAATGAGAAGGGTACCTGTGGGGTGGAACTTTTTGACTGTAGATAAAAAGAGAAAGACCAAGTCAGTCGGGGAGTTTGGCCATTTGGAATTCTTCTATGCTGTAAGCTCCCAGCTGGTGAATAAAGTCCTTCCTCTTATCAACATGGTGTTTGTGTGCTCTTTCTCTCTGTTGGCCCTGCAACAAAATGAGGTCATATGCATGGGTCTCTAACCCAACAGGACTGGCGTCCACACAGGAAGAGGAAAATGCATTACAGTTGTACACCCATAGAGAAAAGGGCACCACCTGCAATCCAGGAAGAGAGGCTGAGACAGGTGGTGAAAATAAGATGGAGTCGGTCAGAACAGGGCCACCATGACACAGCTGGTCTGATCCTTTTAAGTCCTATGTGACCTTCACTTCCTGTCTCCCATTCTTATTGTTTTGTAGATTTAGCTCCCACCCTAAAGATGCCTATCATAAATAGTTTAGGAAGATTGATTTAGGAAATTGACTCTGAATCGGAAATGTTGCAATAGGTCACTAAGTTATGCTGATTATTATTTAAAATAAAGGGTAATGTGGTCTTTGCTTCATGAGGATTGATTTAGAAAGTTAACTTTGGAATTGGAAATAGTGTCATAAGTTGTCACTGAGTTGTGATGATTATTAAATTAAGAGTTAATGTGGTCTTTACTTTGAACCTTTATGTATAAAACTGTGATTTTGGAAATGGAAGAACACAACAGTCTTGGGGAGGCTACTCTCACTGTTCTCCAGAATCACTGTTCTCCAGAATCACTGGACTGACAAATAATTTTTGATGGACCTATCCACATCTCTGCATACTGGCTGATAGTAACAGGTGGCTGGACCCTCCTCATCCTTCAGGTAACAAGGCCACACCAGAAACCAACTCCACTGGCACCTTAATCTTGGACCAAAAGTCTCCAGAACTGCTAGAAAATAAATTTATCTTCCTTAAGGCACTCAGTCTGTGTTAACTGTGTTATGGCAGCCCAAGTACAGACAGTTGGGATTTAATCTTCATAAACGTGTGGGCACCAAATCCACATGCTGACAATGGGGGAGTGCAGCTGAGGGTGACGGGAGAACTGAACTCTTGGCCCCAGCTGCACTGACCCCTACCTCATCACTGCGCCCTCTCACCTCTCCATCTGTCCTTCCCCACAGGCAGCGCTCTTCTTACCTTGCCTGGGGAGACCTTACCAGCCCTGTTTGTCCATTAAATCTTGTACATTTTTAGGTCTCTCCATTTTCCATGAATTTATTCTTTACAGAAGCTCACATTGATTGTTGCACTTAAAAAATTCTTATTGCAGTGAGCTCTTTGCCTCTCTTTGGCATTAAGTTTTTAATACAGTTTTATTGATGACATCAACTCCCTTGACTGGAGCTTCCCATCGGATAGCAATCAATGACCACACATTTCTTACTGTTCCCTTTGCCTTCATCAACATTTGTTGGTTGATCGATTTTGCGCTTTGCCTATTTATTCCACTTGATAAAACAAAGGATTTCTCTTCTTGTAGACTTCGACACCCTCTCTTTATATATTTACATTATTGTAAAAAAAAAGCTTTTGAAATACTTTAACCAAATGTGCATTATGTTAAAGTTGTATAATATTTGATGCATCTTTATATTCATTTTTCTTAATTAAACCTAAATTACTACAAACAAAAAAGAAAAAATATGATTCTGGATTGTTTTTGAAAAAAATTAATCCCAAGGACAGATGATCTATTTCTTTTTTCTTGTTTATTCCCACCTTACAATCTCTAAATCTATCATTTATATGACTTATTTTTAATCTGTTAAAAACTTTTAATCTATCACATATTTGTGTGATAGATTAAATCCTTTTATCCATCACATATTTGAATTTATCTGTCACATATTTTATTTATTTATTCATTCATTTATTTTATTTATTTATTTTTTGAGACAGAGTCTCACAATATCACCCTGGGCAGAGTACCATGGCATCAGAGCTTATGGCAACCTCAAAGTGTGGGCTCAAGTGATCCTCCAGCCTCAGCCTCCCAAGTAGCTAGAACTACATGCACTTGCCATAACACCCAGCTAGTTTTTCTGCATTTAGTAGCGACCGGGTCTCATGCTTGCTCAGTCTAGTCTCCCAACTCCTGAGCTCAAGGGATTTTCCCACCTTAGCCTCCCAGAGTGCTGGGATTACAGACATAAGTCACTGTACCCCAGCCTCTTTCACATATTTTGAATAAGTGACATAAGTTGTATATTGAATGATGAACCATTTAAACATAAGTTCTTGCAATTCATTAGAACTAGACATAATGTCTCCTTTTTTTCCTGAGTTAGAAAGAAAAACATGTCCCACCCCTGAGGTGAGGCCTGCCTGCTCTATTTGGCTGTTTAGGTTCTCACTTTTTGGGGACCCTCACATAGAGGTGCAGGAGAATTCTGTTGTCTTGCAGCCAACTTGGATGAATGAACTCCTGAAATTGTAGGGTTAAGATGATGGGTGGTGACACAGTTGGCAGAAAATACTCTGCCACCTTACTTAGCATCCTGCAGCAACAGTGGACATCTCAGATTTTCATATCTGAACTTGCTTTCTCTGTTGTGAAACAACAGGGCATTTGAATCCCAGTGTCTCCTCCATGGAAAGGTCTGGGACACACAAATCTGTTGGTTCCTTTGAGAGAATATCTCAAGGGTGGGATAAATGGTGACCTCAGCACCTTTGCAAATCCTCTAGTCTTGACCTGAGTTTCATTTGAGTATTGTTCAGAGAGTAAAGATACACAGGAGAGACAGATGCAGGAAGTTTAGAAAACTAATGATTGTTAAGCTGATGTTGTTTATGTTACTCAGCTAATCAAAGCTCAGAGGCCAATCCATGTCTTTAGCAAGTTATGTACCTTTAATTAAAAAGTTTGGTAAAAATATTGGGTTTAAGATTTCTTCATTGATTATCTAATCATCAAAGTTATTCCAAATTTTTTAAAGGTTTTGTATGAATTTCTAACAGATATCTAAAATTCATCATAGATATCTAAGTATTTCTTGGTTTGAATGAATTACAAATCAATGCTCTTGGTAGAAAATACAGTTATTATTAAGGATGTTTTAAATAAACTTTAATAAGTGAGAATTTAACCTTTTGTGCTAATTTTTATTTCTAATTACTAAGTATTTGAACCTTATAAATCTTGGAAATCTAATTAGACAATGTTAAGTTCTTTCTAGTTGAAGCCACAGATGTTTCACACTGGGAAAATCAGCAAGCCCCAGGGTTTGTTTGGTCTAGAGGAGTGTCAAATTTTCATGGATAATTTAATAGCTAATAACTCTAATTCTTTCCCATAAACCAAGAGATGATAAATAATGATGGCACTAAAACGGTAAAATTAACCCTCTAGGCTAATGAAATTTTTCAGGAACCACCGAGGAAATTAATTCCTGGTACTTAATGCTTCTTTACTGAGAATCTCTCCAGAGTTGTATTATATTTCATACCGTGACAGAAAAGGCACATAAACACATTGGAATGGTACAATTCAAAGAGAATTATATATCAAGGGAAGCTTCAAGTATCTATCATCTCATATTCTCACGTTGACTAATCTACCATAGAAAAAAAGATTATTCTATTTGGAACTCAGAATTGCATTTTTGTTCGTCATAATTTTTTGATTTGTGTACCATCAAATAATGAGATTCCATAAAGAAAATCATATACCCTGTGAAAAATGGAAAACATGTCTAGGAATTGTATAGCCTTTTGGGATATCTTGTTTTAAGGATATAATTGGTCAACTCAAATTGTTACTACAAGATTAACTTCTGAAACTTTACACAGGATAATGGGGTTCTACGACTCAATGGCTATGAATAAGATGACTACAAACATTAAGAATCTCTTTACCCCATTACGGATTCTATCTAAACTGTAATATTTTAATCTATCAGAAGACACTGGATCAACTAAAATCAAACAACCTTCCGTTTTTGGTCTCTAAATGAGCAGTGTTCAAAGCCTAGAAGTCCAATTTAAGAGACCGCAGGATTGTTCACAGAGCATAATCCAACCGCAGATGTTTACATAATGTGGTTTATGCTCAGTCTGACCTTGATGTTTCCAGCTTAGAGACAAAAGCTTTGCAACCCAAAAGGAATGATGAAATAGCATACTTTTAAATCATGCATTAGCACTTAGCTTTTGGAAATCCCAGTTGCAATGGCCAGAGTTAAGTCAGTGCAGATTTTTATAATCGAGTGCACCCAAACACAGGATAGTAAGAAGGCCCTTGGGTGAGCAGAGTATTATCCCAGACCCAACATTCCTCTCAATTAATGGAACACCTATAGTGTTCAACAACAGCGTTTCCCCACTAAGATTTATGACCAGAATTACCTCATTGAAAATTGGCCTGTAAATGGAAGAAACTCTCCAGAGCCACTTCTCTGGCCTCTTTTATAGGGATTGAGGAGGGCATTGAGAAATTTCTCTTGACACCAATTTAAATTCTGTCTATCTGAGTTCCTGCTATTGATTTCTTGTAAATGCTGAGATGAAAAATCCGGTCATAGCCCTAAATAGTAGGGCAAGACATGGCGTAGGAAAATAAAGTGATAAAAGATGAAGATAATACAGATAATTTTTGTATTATGATTTACAAAATTTGTCTTATGGGGAGATGGAGTTAAACCCACAGCTAAATCTGGAGTGAGTTGATTTACTGAAATGTGGGGTTTTACTACATGCAAAATCCTATTTTCTTGTGCTCTCTGCCAAAAGGCCACAGATATTATGAAGTTAAATAAAACCCAGGCAAGAATAATAGCTCCTTAAGTCATAAAACCCTTCTACTGAAACTCACAGAAGTGCCAAAGTTACTTTATAATCTGCCACTTTAAGGCTATCAATCAGGTCTGTAAGGTTTCTTTTAATAATATACTTTTAGCTTAATATATTTATGGTATTTACATAAATATATAATTGTATATACTTTTGTTTATCCATATATATTCAGAATGACTTTTTAAACTCTTCACTATGCTAGCCATTATTTTTTCCTTGGTGTTGGGATATGTCAAATCGTGTAAGTGACGGGTGTAATGTTTTTGTGAAGGCTTAGTTGGCACTTAAACACAGCATGTCACACTAATAAATCATCAGTCAAACTTGCTTATGCCTGAGGAAGGGTGCTTTCTCAGGTTTTCTTCTAGGGTGTTAAGAGCAGGGCCCCGGCAGCACGGGCGAGGTAATGTATACCTCGAGGTCTACGCCTTTGAGAAAGGAGTTGCCTTTGCAAATGTCCTCTGAAGAAGCGGAGATTGAACCTTTGTAATTGACTCTGAGTTATCCACTATCTGATGATTTGTAATTTATATTTTTTAATTTTCTAATGTTTTATTAGGCAATTTTTCAAACATACAGTGTTCTTTCATACACCTGAAAGAATTCTACAGTGATTACCCATACACCTACCACAAACATTTTATAATTTTTTTTTCTTCTTCACATGTAGGGAATTTATTCATAGAGTAGGGAGGCCACAAGTTTTGTGCCCCTCATCACAATGACCCCCGATTCCTGTTGAGTTTGTTATAAACGAAGATTTGTCAGGTAAAGAGGATTCCTGGACAGAACTTAGTAGACTGGAGGTTGGTCGTAGTAACAGAGGCACAGCCAATGTGGAGAGTAGCAAGGTTATTTTTTAATACATTGGCAGCACGTAGACTTGCATGAGAGATTTAATATTTTAGCAGGGGATTCTACCCATTTCTGATCTTAGCTCTCTCTTTCTTTACCAACTACATCAATCATCCTGTCTACCTTAGAAAGGGGTAACCCCTATTCCTTTTTTGGTCATTTTTTTCACATGCATCGCAGTCTACCACCTAAATGGTCCTCACTTTTGAACTTACTTAACGTCTCCTCAACCTTCCCCACTCTTAAAACTGTGTCTTTTGTCATTGCCTTAAAGCTCAAATATGCCTAAAATAAAACTACCTTTTCCCTTAAAACAAGCACCTTTTCTGTACCATTAATCATAAAATTAAATCTGTAAACCCTTTGGTGGCAGGAAATGTTATCTCTTTGATTATCAATATCTAATAGAATGTACTACATACTGGTAAAGTGAGTATCTGGTTACTTTTGATTGTTTTTGTTTCTGTTTTTGAGAATATTTGTGATAAATAACATCATATTTTAGGGGAGAGTATTTCTAGTGGTAGACTTATGAGTTTCTGGAATTAGTTTTATTATATAATGTTTTCTAACTATCTAGTCAAGATTATATTAAGCAGGTTTCATACATCTAATGGGTGGAAATTCAGATAGGTTTATGCTTTAGTGAATCATTTCACTACAAAACAATTGGAATCCAGTGTAGCACTCCCCCTGCCCCCATATTATTTCTCTTCCTTTTATTCTTCCGAACTTACATACTGGGGAAGAATTTAGGAATATTTATACTGTATAGTGGAATATGACTTGTTTCAGGTGAAAATGCCCCAGAAATATGAACAACAACAACAACAAAAAATGATTTCTAACAGATAAAACTATACTTTTAGATACCTTAATAAGAAAATTTTGACGTTATTAATTTTATTTTTCTTTCAGAACCCGTTAGACACAGAATATGATATAAATGGGTTGTCTCAAGTTATATCTTCACAGACTAAGGATAGAAAGTCAGGTGAACTGAGTCTAAAAACACCTGTTGTTGAGACAAGCAAGTTTTAGAATAAACTGAGAAACTACCTTTCACATGGTCATTTGTGTCTGTCATGTGAGAACCTCAAAAAATAATGAAGATAATTTAGCAAACAAAAAAATGACTAGATGTTACATGAATGAATGTAATTTTAATATATGATATGTATACGTATTTGAATGACTTTTCAAATTTCTTTATAGTCATACGTAAGAAAATATACTTTGAAAAACTTTTGTATTATATTTATTAAAAGTAATATTATTTATACTTTTTTAGAAAAAAATAAAAACATTACAAAGGCCGGGCATGGTGCCTCATGCCTGTAATCCCAGCACTCTGGGATAACAAAGAGGGAGGATCTCTTGAGTTCAAGAGTTCAAGACCAGGCTGAGCAAGTGGGAGACGCTCTCGCTACTAAAACAAAAATAAAAAAACTAGCAGGGCATTGTAGTGGGTGCCTGTAGTCTCAGCTACTTGGGAGGCTGAGGCAAGAGGATCTCTTGAGCCCAGGAGTTTGAGGTTGCTGTGAGCTATGACCCCACAGCACCTACACAGGGCAACAGAGTGAGACTGCCTCAAAAATAAACAAACAAATAAATAAAAACATTACACATAACATCTCATTTCCACTACAATATTATAAGTGTTCTATGAAAAATATCTCTATTCTATTAGTTGTTGAAGATGATGGAGAACTCACTTCTTCCTCAGTATATGCATTACAGTTTTGTATAGTTGAAATTATTAAATTTATTCTTGAGTGTACTCTGCCTTTATTTGTCTACCTGTACTATACAAATTCTGTTCTATGTTCTATGCTCCAGTGGAATAAGGTTTGCTTAAGTGATGACCCACACGTATTTCACCTTGCTCACTGGGTTCTCCCAAAGCCTCCTCTTCTTCTTAATCAACATCAAAAGAGCCTCAGTGGACGTAGGTCTCTCTCCACTCTGTCCATCCTCTACTGGACACATCGTCATTCTAAACATTTCTTTGAAAAAATTGATATAGGAAAGTAATGTAATCCAGTTCTAGACAGTTGAGTAAATGGAACCATTACTTTGTTTGTTCACTTTTAATCCCCAAAGTGATAAAGATAAATGGTTCACCAAAAGCTGAAAATACATATAAATCACAACCAAACCCCCTATTTCATCAAGAAAAAATGCCTTTTACTTAATCAGTGTAGCAAAAATATTTTTCCTTCCAGAAAAATTTTTTGTGCTTATTTAAAATAATAGCTCATAGTTTGTAATTAATTCTTCCTCTTATCATTATTATTATTATTTTGAGACAGAGTCTCACTCTGTTGCCCTGGCTAGAGTGCCATGGTACCATCATAGCTCACAGTAACCTCAGTCTCCTGGGCTCAAATAATACTCTCGCCTCTGCCTCCTGCGTAGCTGGGACTACAAGTGCCCACTACAACACCTAGCTAGTTTATCTATTTTTAGTAGAGACAGAGTCTTGATCTTGCTTGCGCAGGTTTCAAACCCCTGAGCTCAAAGGACCTCCCGCCTAGCCTCCCAGAGTGCTGGGATTCAGGCATGAACCACCACGCCCAGCCCTTTCTTATTTAATTTATCTCAATATTGCTAGAACCACAGTTGCTCCCTTTGTCTTGATTCTTTTTTCTGATTCTTAGATATCACATAACTACCTCTAAACAAAGGGAGATAAAGGATGAACAGGGTTATTAAAAAATGGAAAAGAAATGCACCTTGAATATTGACTATATTTATTATTCTTGACGATTCTTACTCTTAGCAAGGAAACATCCTTATAAAAGTTTAAATAGTTTGAAGTTTTCCATAGAGAATGGATATTTTGCTAATACCTATCCACTTTGACCAGTCATGACTTTTTTTTTTCCTCTATGATGGAAAGAAAATTTTTGACATCATTAAAAAAGAAAAGAATGTTCCTTTGAGACTTCACTATGAGGAGCCAGTGCTGAATTTGCCATTTCAAACAGAAAATTTTGAATAAAGCATGTGTGGCCTTAGGATAATAAAATTCAATTTTTTAAAGGAAAGGAAAGAGGCTTTAAACAACAACAAATATAGATATTTGTACAATAAGTACAGATATCAGTAGTAAACCAATCCTTCCCTTCTCTTTAATCAACCTCAATATGATGATTAGATGAAGAAAATTGCCTTATAAAATATTCATACAATACAATTTAGAGGCAGCTTAATGAGGTCCCTACAATTATTGCTGGGAAGAGTAAGGAGAAATTCCCTTAAATTGCAAACAGCAAGTTGGACAGAGTGTGTGTGTGTGGGGGGTTATTACAGTCTTTCAAAACCAACTTCTTCCTTCCTTTGACATCCCACTGATTATTCAATACAAATCCCAATTTTGACCCCATTCTTAGCTTTCTTTAATTCCACTCCCACAACTGTGACCCACTGTAGATTCATCCTGCCTGGTGTTGCTTGGGAATCTCTACCAAACTGCCTCGCTCCCCTGACACTGTCCTAAGTCATAATTCTCTCTGGTCAGCACTTCTCACATGATCCCACCAGTGCAGGTCAATTTAACAGCCCTTTAGGGAGAACGAACACCAGGCCAACTGCTTGATCCTACGTAAAGCAATAACTAAAAAGCACAATCCTTATTGGGAAGTGACCGCAGACTCCTGGTGTGAACAAATGAAATGGTTTCATCAGTCACAGTGTGTGTTCCCTCCATCTTGACTTATCTTCCCGACAACAACTGTACCATCTTCTCACCTGACAGTTCTAAATAGGGAGAGGGCTACCTGTGAACAAACTAGAGACTTTTTGACTATTTGCCCCATGGAAATCAGTGAGGAAGATTTTCATTTGTGGTTATATATTTATATTTTAAATTTATACCATATAAATTTAATATCTGCTCCATTCAATCAATTCTTACTATAGCCTAACTTAAAAATAAATTTTGCACCTGTCTTTGTTGCTTTTGTCAAATTCCTTCTTTTCCATCTTGAGCCCAACTATCTAAAGAGGAGGAGATGCAGTGTTCTGATGTCCTTCTTTGTCATTTATCTTTCTTTTATTTTTGAGATGGAGTGTCACTCTGTCACCCTGGGTAGAGTGCTCTGGCATCATCATAGCTCACAGTAACCTCAAACTCCTGGGTTCCAGTGATTCTTCTGTGTCAGGCTCTTGAGTAGCTGGGACTACAGGTATCCACCACCATGCCAAGCTAATTTTTCTGTTTAGTACAGATGGGGTCTTGCTCTTGCTTTAACTTGTCTCAAACTGCTGAGCTCAAGAGATCCATTCACCTTGGCCTCCCAAAGTGCTGAGGTTACAGGAGTGAGCCACCATGCCTGATCTGACATTTATCTTTCTAATGCCATTACTTGTTTATCTTTTTTCTGGGCTGGGTGTTTTTCTGTCACTCTGACTCTTTTTGTCCCTCTACTCTGACATTAATTTATTCTCTTTTTCCATTTCATTTCTTTTGCCACTGTTTGTGATACAGTTTCTTCTATTTAGGGCTGGACAAGGGACCCCAGTTTCCCAGGCCTGTAAGTTGGGCCTCATCTGAAGTTCCCCTGATCTGGAGGGACTGCGTTCACTCTGGTTGATATACTCATCAACACTGAAAAGGTGTCTTCCATCTACCAATTCCTGGCCAAATGTAATTCTCAAGACCTTATACCCCTAGACAAAAGACCCACAGGGAGACTTCCCTCTTGGGAAGTCTTCCCTCTTTGCCAGAAGCTCTGGTGCTTTTTTTGATTCCTTCTGTATTGCTTTCTGTCTGATAAACCCTATTACCACTGATCTATGGTCTGTTGGTTCATTCTTTGAATCCCAGAGACCAAGGACCTCCTGTAGAAAGAAATTCTACCAACACATGAACCAGGACCTTGTTAAGCTAACACTTATTACTTAACATACACAGGTAGACATTCTTGCTTTCATGAAGTTCATTTTAAAAGCACCCCAGTGTAAGATTTAGCATGTTGAAAAACTACTTTCAGCACATTAATGCTTTCTCATCTTCTCTATGATACTTTTCCACTTCATCAAATCCAAATTTCATAATTAAAGATTTCTATCCCAGCAAAGTATCTTATTGCTCTCACTCTCCTCATATACTACATTTCCCCAAGGTCAGACTCATCTATATTCCTCTGAATCTAACCTTCTAACCTCTTGGCAGATATTAATGTTTTCATCCATATCTGAAAAGTTAATCTTCCTGTGTATTAGCATGCTTCTCCCACTCTGCAGTTATCTGACAGTTACTTATAAGCCTGTTCTGAGTTCATTCCCTAACATCTTCTTGATGACTCCCAACATCCTTGTCTTTTGGGGGGGCTTATTTCATATATGCACACACACATATAAATGAGTACACATACACCCTTGATTATACAATTATTATAATCAATAGTAATGAAGAGTAATGACAATAATATAATAACAGTAGCAATAATATTTGATAGTGTTTATGATGTGCCAGTCACTGTTTCAGAAATCTTCTGTGTTTGCTAAGTACAAAAATGAAAAGTAGGCCAGGTGCAGTGGCCCGCGCCTGTGATTCTAACACTCTGAGAGCCTGAGGCAGGTGGATACCTTGAGCTCAAGGGTTGGAGACCAGTCTGAGCAAGAGTGAGACCCCATCTCTACTAAAAATGGAAAAAGTAGCCGGGTGTGGGGATGGGCTCCTGGAGTCCCAGCTACTTAGGAGGCTGAGGCAGGGGGATCTCTTGAGCCCAGTTATCTGATGTTGATGTGAACTATGATACTTCATGGCACTAAATCCAATGATACAGTGTGAGACTCTGTCTCAAAAATAAAAAGAAAAGAAAAGAAAAGAAAAGAAAAGGAAAGGAAAGAAAAGAAAAAGAAAGGAAGGAAGGAAGAAAGGAAGGAAAGGAGGGAGGGAGGGAGGGAGGGAGGAAGGGAGGGAGAAAAAGAAAAGAAAATTAATTGGTTTAATTCGCCCTGTTGAAAGAAAGAAAGAATCTCCTCCTCAAGCCCAGTCCTTGCCTTTTTGTAGAGAATTGATTTTAGGAAATTGTAAGTTTGTTCTCTGTCTCATTCAAACATATGGAAATCTTTTTTAGCTAAATAAGCCTTATTTCACATTTAGGATCCAGGAATGCCTTTCTCAAGGGCGGGGGACCCATCTCTTTAAATGTATTCACCCAGACAGATTGTACCCCTCTCTCCTGGTCTCTGGAGTGGGTGGAGGCTTAACTTCAGGAAGTACTTGCTCCAAGTTGCAAA
This sequence comes from Loris lydekkerianus, assembly GCA_963574355.1. NCBI lineage: Eukaryota > Metazoa > Chordata > Mammalia > Primates > Lorisidae > Loris > Loris lydekkerianus. The sequence continues at coordinate 14,721 of CAUYPK010043890.1, forward strand.
ACTGCCCCTTGTCATAAAAATAAGAAGTTTGTTTTCTCTTTAGAGAAATCCAATTAACCATCTCAGACGGTCACCCCAATTGCCAGTTAAAGTTGGGATAAACTGTCATTTGACAAATGGACTGACCTTGGGAACATGCACATAACCAGATGCCTCAGTGGTTACAACGAGAGGGTGAAATTTCCATCTGTCTGTTTAATCTCTAACAGATCTCCTGTGATACAAACCACATCCTTTCTAAATGCTTAATCAATAGTGGAACTTTTCTTTCTTTTCTACCTTTCTGGAGATGATTTCTGAGTTTGCATTTTTTTAGACTGAGTCTTACTTTGTTGCCCTCGGTAGAGTGCTGTGATATCACAGCTCACAGCAACCACAAACTCTTGGCCTCAAGTGATCCTCCTACCTCAGCCTCCCAAGTAGCTGGGACTACAGGTGCCTACCACCATGTCTAGCTAGTTTTTCCTAATTTTAGTAGAGATGGGGGTCTCACTCTTGCTGGGGCTGGTCTTGAACTCCTGAGCTCAGGCAATCCTCCAGCCTCAGCCTCCCAGAGTACTGCGATTACAGGTGACTCATCGTGCCTGGCCAAGGTGGCAGGTTTTAAAATTAGATTCTTATAGAAACTGTGATTATTACTACCTCCATTTCATAGAAGATAAAACTGATGAAAGAGACATACTGCTACAAACAGCCTGGTTCTTGAGGCCACCATCTTATGTACTCACTGTCTAAAGAGGTGTGTCCTCTTAAGTGTGGAGCTCTCTTGAATTTCCTGTGAACAAGCATCACACTTACCCCTAACCTTTTAATTCCACATTGCTAGGGTAGTACCATACAATAAATGCCATATTGTAGGCATGTCATAGAAAATTCATTATTAATTCATTTCTTTCTTTCTAGCAGGAGTGTCCAACCTTTTGGCTTCTCTGTACCTCATTGGAGGAAGAATTGTCTTGGGCCACACATTAAATACACAAACAATAATGAAAACTGATGAGCCAAAAAAGAAGTTCCAGGAGTAATTTTCATGATCTCCATCACCACAGATAAACATAAAAGTCCTTGCATAATCTGCATCCAGCCTGTGGACTGCAGGCTGGACACCCCCAAAAGTGTTTAGTATAGTGAAATTTATGGTAAGAATGTGTTTCTTTACAATAGCAGTACAACCCTATTCCTGTTGCTCCATTTCTCTCAAAAGAGTTTCTAGTCATTTTCATTCGAAACTTTACATGCATTCCTATTTGTGCTAAACTTAAAATAAAGCAGCTGTGCTTATTCGGTGTCTATTCAAAACAAGTTGAAGGGAAACCCATTCTTTTACAGAGAAACAATAAGTGTGTCAAATCCAAATTCAAAGGAAACTGAACTGCACTTTCCTTCATTCTTACAGGATTCAGCTGTCATTGCCAGAGATAAATCCTGCCCACCACTTTTGTCATTAAGTCTTTCTGCATATTGAACATTGAACGCTTGCATTGTTTCTTCAGAGCTTGATCAATTATAGCGTGAAAGTTTAAAGATAGGCTCTGAAGTACAACAGATCTTAGTTCTAAGTTCCAATTCACTTCTTACCAGCTCTATGATTTGGGGAGAGATCTTTAACCTAAGTTCTCTTATTACTAATACAAATAGAGTCAGCAGATTAAGCAATAAAAATGCAACCTTAAATGTGAGGCTGCACACAGCTAGTGACCCCCAGCATACACTGAGTGTTGTCATCATCACTGTTTTCTGAGCACCCTTCTCATTATCTAAGCCAGGACTTTGAATTTTCTTCCATTTGCACTTGTGCAACTTGAGGTCCAGCATTAACAAAGAATTATATGGAATCAACTGTGCAATCACAAAAATGTTCTTAAATCTTGACAATCATAAAATACATTATTATAAATCATCTCCAAATAAATTCATGTTAAAGAGTTTAAATAATAGGCTTCAAATGTGGTGCTGAACTTAGGCAAATACAAAATACTATTAAAAAATGTTACAAACTATTCATATCTCGCTTTTTATACTTTTAAGTCTATTTGAAAGGTGTATTATGCTTCACAAATGCTTCTCGCCTGGTACTTGAACTAGACCAGCCTTGTATTTTCTGCAGCATTTTCCATCTGTGCAGCATTGCAATTTTCAGCTCAATTACAATGAGTCAAGAATGAACAATTTTCCAGTACTTTTCAGAGGAAATTTTATTTTCCAATCTGCAGTAGCTATGACAATAGACCTACTTCTTACTTGCTGGCTAAAAGTAACTTTTGGCAAAATCCGTTCTCTCCTTTTTTTCAGTTCATTCATATTAATTCACTTTCCCTTCAGTTTGTTTCCTTAACTGTTCGCTCCTTTTCTTGCCTTTCCTTGCCCATAAAAGGTACAGAAAAGCCCAGTGGTGTCTTCTGCTGAGAATCCCCTTCATTTGTACCCTAGTGCCATGAAGAGAGGGGAGTGGGTCCAGAATTAGTTGTTGTACACGCCTGCTGTTCCCCTGGCTGAAGCCACTCTGTGGGGAATAAGAGGCAAGTGACCAACACACACACTTGACTGACCATGTGAGATGAGGCCATGCAGGCACTGATCTAAAGGACAAATTTTAGCTGGCTGTGGGGGCTCTCACCTGTGACCCCAGCACTCTGGGAGACCAAGGCAGGTGCATCACTTGAGCTCAGGAGTTCGAGACCAGCCTGAGCAAGAGCGAGACCCTAGCTCTACTAAAAATAGAAAAACTAACAGGGCATTGATGTGGGTACCTGTAATCCCAGCTACTTGGAGGGATTGTTTGAGCATCTTTGTCAATTAACCTGGTTACTTAAGGCAACTGTGATTGCTATGGACAGAAGGTAGATTTCTCTAAAGAAACCCTTTCTATGATGTCTATAATTTTCTCATTATACTGGATAGAAGCTTTTTAATTTGGTGCAAATTTGATCAAAATCTGATAGTCCGTTCTTTCATTTGGCTTTACTTGTATTCATAATTGTTAACTATTTTATTCCTTCTGTGAAGGACTAGTTTTCATTTTGTTATTTTACTTTAAAATGACAAAGATATATAAGTATAAAAAAAAATCTTGATTTGTCTCCATTGTGCCATTGCCTCTGATGATTTATTTAACTCTTTTGATGCATATTTTATTTTCCTCAAGACCATGATCTTCTCCTTGAGGGAGAAGGAGGCAGAGAACAGACATACAGAGAGGTTTTCTCCAAGCCTGGGAAAATAAGGTTCTCTAGGGAAATGTATCAATGATTCCTTGGGTCTGGGAATTACTTCACACTATTTCATGTTCTATGCAAAAATGCACCCCCAGATACTCCTTTACTAATCCACTGTGTTTCTTTTCTACTCCCACGAATATATTTATTGCTTTTGGACATGATCTGACCAAAATGTTCAGTCCCTCCTATACACAACTTCTGTGCTTTTCTTACCCAGCCTCTGGCAGAATCCTTCCTACCCTCCTTCAACCTGCCTTTCAGATCATTTCAGGGCATGAACAGAGCAGACCACTGTGAAGTCCGCAAACTCACACTCAGTCTGTGCTCATCCCCTGTGCATGCTGGACCTGTCCACCTCATCTGGAAACGAGGCGATCAGAAGCCACGGACTCAAGAGCCCTCCAGCAGCCACTTCCAGGGCACGTAGATCCTGGAATTTACCCTCCCAGGCCCCTCGTCACGCCACCAAATGTTGTCTGATCACTTTACCCAAATTGACTCTTCTCCTTTTATTTGTAGCCCACCACATTTGAAAAGCCACTGTGAACATCGCTCTCTCCAAAAAGCCCCTTCTCACTTCTCTAACAAGCAAGTTAGGAAAATTTCTCTCCTGTGAATTCCTGGGGTTTTTTTGTTTTTTTTTGTTTGTTTGTTTGTTTCAGACAGTCTCACTTTGTCACTCTGGGTAGAGTGCTGTGGTGTCCTCGTAACTCACAGTAACCTCCACCTCCTGGACTAATGCAATCCTCCTGCCTCAGCTTCCCCCGTAGCTGGGACTACAGGTACCCCCCACAACGCCCAGCTAGTTTTTCTGTCTTTAGTAGAGACCGGGTCTCACTCTTGCTCAGGCTGGTCTCCAACTCCTGAGCTCGAGCGATCCACCTGTCTCAAACTCCCAGAGTGTTAAGATCGCAGCACCCAGCCTCCCGTCTGTGTTCTTATGGTACTTCACAGGCTCCCTCTTTATATTACAATCTTCTATAAATCGTCCAATCCAGTTTACACAGTTTTAAGCCTCCTGACAATAGGAATTGTTCTTCATTTCTTTTATATCAATAAATTATATAGATTGCAACTAGGTTACATGTGTTACATTTCTAAATTCAAATTACATATTCGGCTTTTTAATCATGATAAGATTTTAAGAGTTTTAGTATAAGACTAAAGGTGTTCTAGAAAACATAATATGGAATATAGATTTGGGAGGCTAAGTGTGGTGGCTCACACCTGTAATCCTAGAACTGTGGGATGCCAAGGCAGAAGCACTGTTTGCGATCAGGGGTTTGAGACCAGCCTGGGAAACATAGCAAGACCTGTCTCTTTCCAAAAAAGATTAAAAAATTAGCTAGGTATGGTGGCCTGGCATGTACTTGTAGTTCTTGGGAGGTTGAGGCCAGAGGATTGCTTGAACCTAGGGGTTCAAGGTTATAGTGAGATATGATTGCCCCACTGCACTCCAGCCTGGGTGACAGAGCAAGACCCTTTCTAAAAAAATAATTAGTTAAAAAAAAAAAAAATATATATATATATACACACACACGCACATACTAAGTAGACATAAAGTTCATGTGTAATTAAAATAATTTAACATAGCAAATTGCACACAATCTATATGATATAGTTTAATATTTTCCTCTATTTCTTTTCTTCTTCTCTTTTTACAAAATATTCTTCAAATTCAATTATTCTTAAAATAAGTTTGTAATTCTTTCATTTTTCTCGTGCTAGGTCATAGCAATACTATCATTTATTCTGTTTCAATGGGTATTGGCATTTTGAAGACCACATATGACCACAAATACTGCCTCATTTAATTTTGGTCTTTCCCAATTGAACAAAAATACATAATACAATTTTTCTGTATGGGCTAGATCTGGTTTCCTTATAAGCATATGTAGTCTGCTCTACTCACTGTCATTCCTGACCAGAATTTAAGTATTATAAAGGCACAGGTCTCCTCACTCAGGGTAATAGAGCCTTGCAACTGCAGAACGTTCCTTCACTTTCTCACCTCCAAAAAAAAAAAAAAAAAAAATTAAAAATCTCCTGTAAAATTCTCCCTTGCCACATTAAATTTTTTAAAAAAGCTGGTTATGGCCAAGTGATGGATCACACTTGTTATTTTTTGAGCTCAGGAGTTTGAGACCAGCCTGAGTAAGAGGGAGACCCTATCTCTACTAAAATAGAAAAACTAGCCGGGCATGGTGGCGGGTGTCTGTAATCCCAGGTACTCAGGAGGCTGAGGCAGGAGGATCACTTGAGCCCAGGAGTTTGAGGTTGCTGTGAGCTATGACACCACAGCACTCTATCCAGGGTGACAGAGTGAGACTCTGTCTTGAAAAAATAAAATAAAAATTAAATTAAATTAAAATAAAATAAAATAAAAAAGAAGTGGGTTGAAAGACAAATGAGTTGTTTATGACATTTTCTGACTCAAAAGCAAAACTATAATAATAATTAAAATAGAAGAAAAATTAGTGTGTCCATTTCTCAAAACATATTTATAAGTGTCACAAGAAAAGGGTAAATTTTTAATTTGTTCTATTACTTTTTGTTCCATTTTTAAAAGCTCAAGAGGTCCTTGGAATAAGATTTTTGTTTGTCTTTAAGAACTTCAGAGGATCAAGACTATCTTCTGAAACTGGAGAAGCAAACAAATGGCTTCTGTTTTCAGTTGTGCTGGAGTGCTCAAAGATTGACTCTGAATTAGCTGTGTGCTAGCACTTTCCTGTTGGGTTCAAATCACCTCTGTACTTCCCAGGAACGCACTCTGGTATTTAGTGGAGGAGCTATCTCCCCAACTGAAGCACACCTTGAAAGTATAGCAAGTAATATAAAGCAAACCTTTTACAACATTAAGGAAAAAAAAGGTCTCCATATGGAATTTACATGTTTTTGAGTTTGGCTGAAAGTAAAAAGACCTAAAACGCGCTTACGCTATAGAGTAAAGTAAGTAAAATACTATAAAGTATAGCGTTTATAATAAGGGGATGTTAATATGGCAAGGCATATGCTCATATGTTGGGTTGGAATTTTGCCACCCCCTGGTGGCTGTGGGGCTCCCATCCTACACACCCAGTGCATGGCACGTACCCAGCACAACACACACTCTGCTGTCTCTCACTGCTTAATTACGGCTCATATTCCCAGCATATGCTTCACATTGTCAACAAAAGAAAAAAGCCTCCTACTTCTCTTTGGACCAAATGTAGTGTCTTTTAAAATATTTAAACACACTGTTTTACGGTAATATATGGCCATGGTCCATGTTTTTCATTTTTTGCTAATAGTATCCCTCTTCAAAAATAAATCATATATTCCAAGATTAAATTAAATGGTTCCTGCTGTTAGAGAAAAATGTTTTTGTGCTTCTGCTTGGCTTTCTATATTAGTGTTTATTAAATCTTTAAAAACTTAAATAACCCTATGATAAAATTCACGAATATGAAAAATTACATGTGGTATTATAACAGGTTTCAGTATATTAAGTAGTAAAGATTTGTTTTATAACAGGTTTCAGTTTATTAAAATAGTAACATTAAACCAAATAATCCAGTAAACTAGAATAAACAGATCTAAGCTTTTGGTGATGTCATATGGTGCCAAATTGCATTATCAAACAATGTTCTTGGATGTGAAGACTAACATTGGCCATAGGCATACTCACAATCCTCTGACCAAACCATCCATCTACTTTCTCTTCCATAGTCACAACATTGCACATTATATTTCTTTTTTTTTTTTATTATAGATAAAAATATGCTCCATAGATGTGGCCCAACCCATCACCCTCCCTCCACCCAAACCTCCCCCCTCCCTTCCCCTTCCTTGGTCCTTTCCTCATAGTCTTGTGGTATAGTTGGGTTATAGCCTTCATGTGAAAGCTATAGTTTAGCTTCATAGTAAGGCTGAGTACATTGGATACTTTTTCTTCCATTCCTGGGATACTTTGCTAAGGAGA
>CAUYPK010043892.1:0-25918 GCA_963574355.1 Loris lydekkerianus
GGCACGGTAACTGGGAAAATGCCAGGAAGGCTATGTTAACTATTGTGATGAAAATGTGTCAAATGGTCTGTGAAGCTAGTGTATGATGCCCCATGACCATATCAATGTACGCAGCTATGATTTAATAAAAAAAAAAAAAAAAAAAAAAAAAAAATGGTGATTATACACAAATTACCTTCTCAGGCCTCCAACTCAACAAAAAAACCTTTTTCTTCAGCAGAAATATTATAAAGAAGCTTAAATCATCTTTTTCAAAAAGAACTCTAATCAGGAAGCTTTAAAACAACGTGTCAGAATTCACTATCCTTATTGTTTATCCTCTGTTCTGTGAATCTCCAAAGCAATACAGCATTCTGGTTCAATAAACTGTGTCTTTCTTCCCCTATTTGGCCTTTTGGAAACCCTTCCTGGTCAAGCCACCTCGAGCATGGCATTTATTACTGCATTGGAGGTAACTGTTACCAACAAGGTTGGTTATATAGCATCAGGGAGTCTGGTCTACATACTAAAGGCACAGACCATGTAAGGCCAAGTTGTTGTTAAAAAATATTACCCCAACTAAAATTGACCTCTGGCACTTGTATAAACACTGGACCTCTTATGGATTCCCAATTACACCACTCCCCACCCCCCACCCCCCACCCCCGCCGCCTCCTCACCCTTACCCATCCTTCCCCCCTCCCGTCAGCCCAGTACTTATACATGCTCCATACCTGGGTAAGACCTTGGATGGATGTCTCTTAGGACTGATAACTATGAATGTACATAAGAGAGGTCTTCCTAAGTGATGGCCCCATTACCCAGTCCAGGGGGTTCACACATTAAGCACTTGTTAACTGTTTACAGAATGAATGAAAGAATGGAGACATTAAGAACCTATATCTTTTCAGCCTCAATTATGGGGACCCTCCTTGAGTAAGACCAGTGCTGATTTAGGCCTGAGAGCGTCAGAGCATCACAACTGAAAAAGCAACAAAACCTGAGTGGGAAATGAGGGAAGCCACAGGAGAGGAAGCTAAATAGGAAAGGGAGGGAATGAAAAGGATGAATTACTTGCTAGAACAACACATATCAAGCAAACTACGTGCCAAGCATATTAACCCATTTAATCTTCTCAATGCTACTATTAAAAGTACTAATTATTACCATTCCTGGATTTGAAGCCTTAGAATCAGAGAAATCAAAGAAGTTAAGCTACTTGCCCAAAATCACAGCTAATAACAGGCAAGACAAGATCTAAACTTGGAATCTGACTGTAAACCCCAAGACTCTACCCTGCTCTTACCAAAGTGTATCCCACCGAATTAACTACCCCACTAGTGAAAAAATAAAAATAAAAATGTGTGGTCAAAGGCAAATTAGGAAAATAGTAGGTTAAAGGGCTTCTTTACTGACAGACTTCTCAGAGCTTTGAAATTGCTAACGAACCCTGTTATCTCCAAGAGATGACTGGAGTATACATGCATCCCACAAGGATTTAACCAAGGGCCGTTCTCTTGGGGAAGCACCTTGCTGGACCAGCCCCCACACTGAGAAGCACTAACCTCATATGTACTCCCAGGTTTTTAAGGGCCAGGTGAGGGAAGGTGCTGACAGGGCAAAGCAGCAGAGATGCTCTCCAGCCTCAGCCTGCCTCCTACAGAGGTCCATCTAAGGGTTGCCGTTTCTCCTGCCTATGCAAGACAGGAAACCGTCTCCATTTGCCTGTGGTTCTCTCTAACTGTGCAGCCGGCCAAGCTATCTCTGCAGGGTGTCTTTCTTTGGTGGACTTCACACAGGAAATTTCTCATTTGAGCTAATAATCGTTGCCCTCAATTCCGAATACCACCTGTCTCTTCTACATGTATGAGGAGACTTGGCGTTAAATCATTACAAGAAAAAAGGACATATTACTTTACCCTAATTCAGAAAGAATTCTTAGAAAAACCTGAAGTTGATGGCTATTATATTCCACTGGAGGAAGCATTAATGATTCGCTTAAAGTTAACAAGTTACATTCTGAGGCTCATCACCGGAGAGGGCCAGGTAAGACACTTTTCTTCTAACTGCCGTAGAGCTGATTACATAGAGCTAATAAGTGCTCGCTCCATGAAGCCCTGTTGTTCAAAGTTCAGTAAATATCCTTAAGCAGAGAGAGCAAATATAACCACATAACTATTTCTTGAATACTTGGAGTCTCCTAACCACAGCGTGTCTGTCCCAAAGGACGCCATGCACATGTAGGGAAAATGGGAAATTGTGGCTAAATGTACCTTCTTTATTTAGAAAACATTCATTACAAAATGTGAATATTTACAAAATATTTCTCTGCATGTTGATACATACATATAAAATATAAAAATAATATTAATTTGTTAATTTTTCCTATGTATGGCAACCTTTGGGATGCCCTGTATTTGACATTATCTACACGTAAGCCAATCAGAAGCTCCACCGCCTTTCAGAGGTCAACCTGGAAACAGGAACTGATAAATCTGCAACAGCCAGACCCAAGGCTGCAAGGCAATGAATGATGTCATGGAGAAGTTGCCTAAGAGTCCTACAGGAGTGACATCAGTTAGCAAGTATGTCTTGGGTTCCTAATCACAGCTTTTGAGTCATCAAACTAAATCCTCTGAAAGAGTGCTCTCATCATGTCCCTGCCCTGCTCAAAAGACTTCCTATGGCTCCCCACTGCCAAGGAAACAAAGTTCGCACTTGGTGGATTAGTACACTATGTATCTCTCAGCCTGCTTCCAATCGTCCTTATTGCCTTCACCATCTCAGAATTGCCTGTGTTGGGCCCCAATCGTCCTTATTGCCTTCACCATCTCAGAATTGCCCATGTTGGGCCTTCCTTCACTCCCTCTCTTTTTACATTCCAAACCCATTCCATGCTTTCTGCCATCAAGAAGCCCCTTCCACCTCTCTTCCGCCCACATTTGTTATCTGAAACTCAGAAAATGCTTTTCAACAAGTTCAGTTTCTACACACTGGAAGTTTCCCCCAACCACAAAACCACCTTAACTCTCTGTTTGATTCTCTTTCAGGTTAGGAGGGGAAATGACTTCTCCCTTTGGCTGACAACTTCCACTGGAGTTTAGTAATTTTCCTATTTTCTGGAAGATGAAATGCTCTACATTGTCCATGCCTGTGGTTCATATTTCACCAAGTGGTGTCAGCGCTGATATAGTAACCTCCCATTTTTATTGAGCAGCACACAATGTAATTGATGACATCTGCTGGGGCTGAGATTTTAAGTGAAGGCTATTCTCAGTTCTGCCTGGTCTCCCTGTGGCTCTGTATATAAATAGCTAACAGAAGCGACACCCGAGGTACAAAGTGGGGCCACTCGGCTAAGGTCCTCAATTATATTCCATAAAGTCATAAGGTTTTCTGGGAGGATTTATCTGAACCAACCCAGTTTTCAAGCCTGCAGAGCTAAAAAAGAGGAAGCAGGGTGGGCCTCTGCTGGATACAGTCGCCATCACTCCTAGGACAGAAAAATCCTCATTTCAACTTTTAACCTAAGCAGGTTCAAATATCATGTTCTTTTTGGGGCTCCACTTTCTGTGCTATCCCCCAAATCAAGGTCAGTTATCATTTAATCCCCACATGGAAAATGATGCCTGCCTTCACGTGTTCCCTTCTCTGATGACCGTTAGTGAAAGTAAAAACGTCAACTTTCGGTAAAGCAGACTTGTTCACAAACCTTAGGGAAGAGTAAACATGATAGTTACTAAGACAACATGTGATCTTGATAGCATAAGAATCTATTTCTAGTTCTTGACCAAAAAGAATCAGTTCACTGCAACTGTCAGTTGAGTTACCACTGCAAGCAAAAGCCTGGTAGGGTTGTTTGCAAGAAGGCTTGTTTATCAGACACAGGGAATTTGTTGTTCTATATCTGAGTGTTTTTCATAAATAAAGGTTTGTCCTTTTAAAAGAAAGTTTAAAATTTTTGATAGAAAATTTCTAAACTAAATTATAAATGCCTTCATATGCTTTCAGGTGACTCCTTGTACAGTCATTGTTAGAACTGCAAAGGAGGAAGGCTCAGGGAGGCTCCTAAGATGTGTATGGTCCAGACAGAACCTCCAAAGGAACTCTGTCCTGGACCCACTGGCCCTCTACACACACACAGCCCCCCTCCTAGAGAATCACATGCTTCCCTGGCACACCTGCATCACAGGCAGTAACAGATCCCACAGCAAATTTTGCCTGGTTTACCTCCCTACAGCCCACACTGAGCTGCGTCAGGGTGGGACGTGCAGCTTCTCTGCTCTATCTTTTTTGCCTGGTGGTCGTACACACAGTGGAAGCTCAATAAATGTTTGAGAATAAATAAATGCACACACGAATGAACAAAATGTTGCACTACTTTGAGGCATGAGCTAAATGCTTACATGGAAATTTTAATACCAATTTTGCTTATTAGAAAACCAGAGTTCCATTAAAGTAACAAAGCAAAGGGCATAAAGGGGCACTTTCCACACCATTACATGTCAATGCCTCCCTCGATTTCTTCATATCAAGCTGACCATATGCTCACATCCGATACTCAAGCTACAAAACTGAAGGTGATTCTCAGAAGCATGAACATTTTAAGACGTAGTAGTTAATACTGTTCTGCTGAATTTCAGCATTAATTACGTAGACACACTTGAAGTACAATCCACCATCATTTTCAGCATCAGGGTCTATGCCAACAGCAGTGGGTGCATGGAACAAAGGAGAAAGGGATGTAACTCACAGCAGGTCCTTACTGTGTCTTAAATAATTCACAGGAGGAGACTGCTAGTGATTTACAACAGCCATCACGAAACAGGTGCTATGCTTACTGGGGTGGGTGGAAAAAGCCCTCCATGGACCAGACTTGGGTCAGTAGTTAGTGAGTTGACTCTGAAACAAGATTCTACTTAGAAGCCATGAAGAAGTTATTTAACGAATGAAATATCAGTGTCCTTGAAAGTCCCCCAGGATTAACCTCTTTCTAGAAAGAAAGTTCCATTTTTATGGCTCTTGTGCATTGGGGAGCATCTCTAGACACAGTCTGTTTCTGAAAGAAAGTGTGGGAGTCAGCCTGCAATTTGCCAGGTTAATCTGAGAACTATTTTACTATTTTTCTTAACAAAACCCATGAGCGATTATACCAGTTAATTCAGTTTTTAAAAATTGTTTAAAACTGTCCTAGACATAACCTCAGACAGATAACCAATTTGATAAAATAATTTCTATCACCCCCCAGTCAATTCAGTCCCCAAAGTCAATAAAATCAGACAGCGAGCTGGCCTTAGTGGGAACATTAACTCAGCATGCAAGAAAGGAAAAATGAGACAGCTCTTCCCATGGACCATACAGCGAGAAATATCACATTCATTACCTTGGTCAAAGGGCTTGTTGGGATTCCAGTTTCTGAAATAATCATCCTATATAAGGAAAAAACAGAAAACAAAAGGTCAGATTTCACAAAGCTCCTCACATAACTGCATAAAAACCCGCCTTCCTTCCCACCTCCCAGAACACAAAGGAAAACATTAACAGCTTAGAAATGTTTCCCAAAACAGGCATTAACATGCAATCAAAAATATCAATTTGCTTTTCAAATTCTTGTCTCTCAAACAGTATGTATTAACACCAGGAATAATAATAAAAAAAACAAAAACATTTCAGCTGACTATGGAAGCTGCATTGCTCTTCTTGGTTTGACATACAAACCCAGACACCATCTCAGTGCAAGGTACATTTGCTATCAATTACACTGTAGGCGATGCCTTGCTGCTCTCACTTATGATTAAGTCTCCGTGTTTGTAACAGCTGATAATTCAACTGTCAACATTTCTTTTACATGGAGACATGTATCTTGTGGGGCACAGTTCCAGTTCTTCAACACAGAGGGTCACTCAAATGTTAAAATTAACCACAGGCATATCCCTTAATACCATTTACCTCCAGGCACAGAAAGATGAAAAAAACAGACTGGCCACTTTGGTCTCCTCATAACCATGTCTTTCTTGCATACAGGTTGCCTCACTGTATGCTCTGAGGCTAGACACTTCACTAGTTTGATCTGGCAAGGGTCTCGGCCACTCACTTCTTCACAGCTATATTAACCTCTCACCCCTCCTAATAAGTCTTTCTTTCCAAACCACTACTTCCTGCTCTGCATTCTTCCCCAGCACTCTTGGATCATCCCACTGTTCTCTGGAGCACCCACTCTGCCAGGAAAACTGAACAGTTTGCAAGTTGAAGAGGTGTCACCCATGCCCATCATCCCCACACTGTCCTTAGGGCATTTGCCCCTCTTTAGTTAATATCCAATTTATTCTCTGTACATGTTTCTGGCAGGTGCTCTGCATGCTGCAGACAGTTCTGGAAAGCTGTCCAAATGAGGCCTCCATTTCTCTTCTGGAAAAGTTAATTTACACCAACATGCACAATTAGTTTAAATTATTGTCCACACTGTCTCTTGCTGCAGTTTCTCTCTGACATAACCTCCTGTGAGTTTTATCAGCCTCTGTGATAAGCCAGGTGTGAGTTCAATCACCTGGCTTTATTAGATCCTTGTTCAGTTTACCTAAGCCCTTAAATAGATTTTAGAAAACTGGATTTAAAGTAAAATCAGAACATATTGTTTCTTGGCTAGTGATTCCATTTTCTGAAGCATGAATAAACATGAACTTCTTCCTCTGGATCCTGAGGATTCGGCATTCAAGTTGTTAACTCCAAGGAACTGGCCCACTTTGCCCTGGCTTTAATTTTATGAGGTAATTGGCCTTTTCACCCATCCGGTTAACATGCCTTTGAGATCTACACCATGAAATATCACTGAGAAAGTTTAAAACAATCTCTGCAATCTCTCTCTCCGTTCACTATTTTAAATGCAATTCTAATCTTTTGGAATTGTGTTGTCTGAAACTCAGCCGACAGTATGATGTGATTTTAAGTTCAGGGCTAGGAGGCAGGAAGTTTAGCACCAAATTTCTTGGTTTGATGTCCAAAAATTCTCAGGCTCAGACAACCATGTTACCAACACATTCTGGTATTCTCAAAAGCAGGAAATAAGATTATCCAAGAGAACTCATTCTTACTACCGGAGAAAAAAGTAACAAACCATCTTTACTACTGGGTTCATCAATGCCCTCTCCACATACAGAGGGCAGAACCATGTCTAACGCCAATGTGGAATCTTGTGAAATATCTTACACTTGAACATGCTGTTCTAATACATGGAAGCCTTTGGAAGCTTAGGATACATGCACAAAAGGAAAGGAGTCAAAGACAAGTTCCTTTACTTTAATTTCACACGTCACATTCTCTTTGATGTCAAAGGTTTGAGCAAGTCTCAAGAACTGAATATTCCCTAATGATTTCAACATACTTTTATAACTTGAATGGAATCTGAAGCATTCTTCTAGACCTTGTCACTTTTTGAGGTTAACTATAATTGCCATTTTTACATATTTCTTGGGGAAAATCATAGTTTTAAATATAAGGCCTCAAAAAGTAGATATCTGCATTAGAATATTTAAAACCCATTGCAAATGTAATAATACTGCCTAATTACTGACAAAATGTGAAAGTACACCTTTAGTGAAAACTCATTATGCTAGAAGAACACTTCTCCAGAAAGGCTAGGCAGGGAAGGAAAATTATTCTCTGGATCAGATTGCTTTTTCCCTATCTTAGCAAAGTGGATTGCCAAAGCAAAAACCAATGAGCTAGAGCTGATCAAACCTTGGGTATCACTCTGCCTCGTATCAGGGCACTCTCATGAGCACATGTGACATACTCTAGGCACCAGAGCCCACTTGGAGGTGGTCACTGAGCAGGAGGAAGAGGGCTGCTTATCAGCCATTGCTGGGTCAAGGTCAGAGTATAAGACACTGGTGCACAGGTGATGACTCTTCCACACTGTGCTCGCTAGGTCCCAGGATAGTCCCCACCACATGGGAATCCTAGCAAGCTGGGGATGCATCAATTAAGTCACTCTGTGTCTGGAGGAATTTCTGGAGAGGCAGTGTCCAAACCCATGTGGAAGAAAGCCAAAGATAAAAGAATGCCTCTTTCATAGCTTCATCTTCTGAAAATTTTTCCTCCCTGAATCCCACTTAAAAATTGGGATGCTCAAAGAAGATGAGGACATCTACCTGTGGTCTTGAAACAATACCAATACCAGGGCCTTGTTTTCCTCCTAAATAAAAATATATAGTGTATATTATACATTGTCTTAAAACAGACCCATGAATTGCTGTGCTACCAACAGTTCTATCACTTCCTACTCTGCCTACCCCTGCAGCACCCCAGAGTCTAGTCCAGATACTGACAAGGTCTACAAAGAATAGGACCTCTGACCTTTCTTCTGGCCCAATCAAGCTATTGTCTGTAAAGATTCAAACTGTGGCAAAAGATACTGCATAGAGCAAACTTGTTAGGCAAGGCATATTTGCTTGAGTTGGCCTCTTGAGGGGTAATTTTATGATTTCATGATGAAGCTTTTAAAAAAAGATTTGCAAGAACCTCAACAACATTTAATTTTTAAAATATAAAGCTAAGTAGAAAGCTACGTATCTAAATATAGTCATTTATTAAGTTCAGTAGCTCCCATTAAGGCATTGTACGGGTTGAGGAATCAAGGATGGCAGTGTTACTACACATGTATGTTTTATGGGCTACACTGCAGAGTAAAATTATGTCAGGCCTTTACTGGACAGGGCAGAGAAGGGTGTTGCTCTAAATTCTAACCAGCCCACATTAGGAAAGGTGGATTCCATTCCACTGCAGCATTTCATAAATAAATATTATCCAGCTCTTTTTTAGAGACGGTTAAAATCTGGAAGAACATAGGTCGAATTTGAACATACTGACTTATGTCTGATATCATCAAGTATCCCAGGGAAGCAGGAAATATGAAAAGTTACAATGAAGATCATAGCAAGAAAGTGACAAATTATTACAGGTCAAGGATGAGGAAGAAAGGGGTGGTGCTGTTCACAGAGGAGGAATCAGAAACTGACAGCAGCTCATGGTTCCAGTTATTTTTTTTTAATCAACTCTGGAGCTAATCGACATAGACAGAACCACATTTCGCCATTTATTCCATTAATTAAATATCCCAATAACATATGTAGTACTGGATCCTGTGAAATTATTGGCACCCTATGGCTGGTACAAAGGAATTTAACTCTGGGTTTTTAACCATTTTAGAGACAGTCTGTTCTGGAATAAGCATTCATAGAAAAGGAAATCTGTTTTTTATATATACACATATATCACATGTTAAATATTGGTAAATATGTTTATTAACATATTATTAGTAACATATATTAGATAAATAGATAAATGCCAAGAACATTACATCCCATAATGCATCTTCCAGTGACATTTTTAAATTTTCCTAACATGAAATGAAGCCAAAATAGTCATGCTGTAATTTGAGTGATTAAATCTCTTCATCACGGATGATCACAACAGCTGGAAAGTCTATGGTTCCAGCCTATTTTGAATAAGAATCTGAATTTTCTTTCACCGTGCAATGGCCCAAAAATAGCTGATGTAATTTAGCTTAAATATTCCACAGGGATTTCCCTTTCAAGAGGTGCCTCTTTCAGCCCCATGGAATGTCAAAGTCAACCTTGAGGAAAAGATGGGTGGCAGGATCAAATGGAAACCACTGGGAAACCCACCTGTTTTCGTGTCTGATTACACAGATGATGATGTAATTTACTATAGGCCATAGCTTCAAAGGCTACAGGATCAAAGACGTTTAGTTCACATGAAACAGATCATTTCTCCCTCATAGATATTTTAGCTAAGCAGTTTGAACCCTGCAGTTTTATCTGAAGATTACCAGAGATAATACAAATTACCAGCCTAGAAAATAAATGGAAGCCTCATTTGTCTTGACCAGGAGTGAGCAATGGAGACTTGCACAGAAGGAACCAAGGTGAGAGGAGGGGAAGCAGTGACTGTGGGGGTGGCTGTGGCCCCCTGCAGAGAAACAGAAAAAGAAGAAGCACTTCTTTACAAGGTCAAGTGCACTAAAGCCATGTTTGTAGATCCAGAGGGAGGCAGACCCTACTTGACCAAACCCAAAATCTTTAGAAAGTAATCAATAAAAGGACCATGGGCAAATAGCTCTCAGGGGAATTCAGTATAAACTAGCTCAGCTCATTTTCACACTGCTTGACTAGAGAGATTAAGAAAAAGGGTGGTTGGTGACTGGGATTAGTGTCCCTAAAACGATAATAGATGTCACCAGAAAAATGAGATTTCCAGACAATATTAGATAAGTGCATTAGCTATATAATGTAACACTTGCTTGTAATTTTAATTTAAGTGCAATGAAAATCCCTGCTAATAAAGCTATCGTAAGGTACAAAACATACCATTTATTGAGAAAGGAGCTGGCTTTGCATACAACTACCTCATCTCAGAGCTATTATATTTCCATTCACATCTCTGAGCAAACAATGTGCTGTCTGTCTCCTGTCAACCAGACCTATCCCTCCACATCCCTGCTGAGAAGCCCCAGAGAGAATTCTTCTGAATGAACAGGCCCATCTTGGGCAGTGACTTGAAAGCTCTCAGCCTTCCACCCACAGACAGCACTTATAAGAACTCTGTATCCCATGGACTGAGAGCTGTGTGCATTGACACATTTACATATCACCCACACAAACCTGGACCCAGGCTATTTCGGAGTGGGGATTGGTCTTACTCACCTGAATATTCCCCTAAGGTATCATTCAACAGCATTCAATAAATCATTGTTAAATTACATCAAATATAAGTAAGCCATTCCAGCTTTATAACATCTCTGTCTCCCTGTGAAATTTCCATAACTGTTACTGGTGTGTGTTAAGCACAGGTGGGTATATGTTTCTATACACACTCTAAATCATTTTCACCCTGAATAGAGTGAATCTTTTATAAATTGGGCTGACATTGGGTTTAAAGTTCTTAGACAAAATGATTCAGAAAATAACAATGTCAGTTGCTCTGCTCTTTCAATAAATAACCCACTGGTAAAACACAGATAATAACTGACAATCATACTTGTACTGTAACTAATGAGAAAAGATAAAGCAGCAAATGGACTGTTTATATGCATTTGATAAATGACATCCCTTGGATATACCAATGAAAAATAAATGTGTGCTGTACTGGTTCACTGAACTAAAACAAATATTTACCACTGAGATTTAAGATTTAGAGTGAAATTTACATCTTATTTGGCAACTATTTTGATACTATGTCTACACACAGTTGAAAAATCAAAAACCTACCTCAACTTCCTGAGTACGTAAGCATTATAAATGAGAAAAAAATAAAAGAATCACATCAAACAATAGGAAGAAATGCACACATTTTTGATTAATTACATCAAAATTTCAAATTGTCATAACATTAGAAAGGTTAGCCAGATATTTTTTTCTTAAATCACCTGCCATCATTCCTTTGAAAAGATCCCATTGTTCACTAAGTTCTTGGGAAAGGACATGAGGTTATGGGTTAGAAAAACCAAAGTGGAAAGAAATCTGTGTGTGCTCTAGTGATCTATGTCATTACCACAGAACACCTGGCAACATCATGATTAAATCCAAACACTCAGCCATGATTAACATCCATGAGAATTTCAAATGAGTAATTTGCTGTGACATCAGTCCAAAGGGCAAAATTCACTAAAAATCTCAAGATGACATCAGGGACCAAGAGTAATAGACAGTCTACATTTCTGCAAAGAAATCCTTTTGCCTTGTATAATAGTTCCAAAATAGTTTAAAGGGACCTCAAACCTGAGAAAGACATGGATTTATGTTCTTAGGAAATACGTAAAATAAATAGTATTGTCATGGCCCTCCCAGCTGACTAAAGAATTATAACTGACTTGAAGATGCCCCCTTCTAAAGGATTTTCTGTGTGTTTCTTCAGTACTTCCAAACTGAGGTGGAGGGAAGTAACACACTATGTTCTTTTCCCAAGGAAAAAAACTGAGCCTGAGCTTTCTTCCCAGAAATACGTTCTGCATTTGGAGTTTTCTTCTGCGGATATAAATTGGTATGTAATGCTTCATTTGTGCTCTGGCCAACACAAGAGGTATTTCTACAGACTCAAAATTCCCCATACCCTTGTTAGCAAAATTATCAAATTATCTGAGCTAACCAAAAGCAGCCTTCTCAATCTCTCTGAAGGAGAGAAGAGGTCAGGAACATGGAGTCAAAGGAAGAAAAAATACTATAAGAGGGCAGGTTTTGAAGCAGATATGGGCTCAACTTCAGCCTCCAGCACTTGCCAGCTGTGTGGCCTTGTGCAATCCACTCAGCTTCTCTTATCCATAAAGCAAGTCAGTTTCCTTATCCATAAAGCAAGATCACTTTCACCTACCTTGAAGGATAGTCACAATGATTCAAGATAATGACACAAAGTGCCTGGTATATTATATCTGGCATAGAGAATAAACAGGTCATACACACTACACTTTCACATGTTTTCCAAAGGTTTATATGGCAGTGGGATGTCCCAGGAACATTGTGTGAAATATTACACTTTATGGATATATTTAAAATTCCAATAATGTGATTCTTGCCAATTAGATCTAAGTGAAGGGAGACCAATCACAACCAGAAAAAACAATTATATGCATGTAATTTTATTAGTCTCATGATGAGAAGTTCAGGCGAAAAAAAATTCAATGAAATTTGAAAACTTGAATGGCAGGTATGTTTTATTTAAAGGGCAGACTCCCACTATCTAAGATTGGGTGACTCTCATCTATTAAATAGACCTCATCTATGGAAAAAAAGTTAATACTGATACCATTGGGCAATTCTGTACATTATGTGTGGTGTTTTAAACCATTGTAAGGTCTAACATATCATATAAAAGTAAACAAATTAATTAAAGCTTCAATTATAGATTAACCTTATCCTGATAAGGGGATGGGACCTGGTCTAGACAAGCAAAATTTCTGTGTAATCATCAATTTACATACAGAAAACAGATGGAGGAACTGCAAAAGGGTAAGTCTCCTTGGCACCAAAGCCATTACTATCTTACAGTGTGTAGCATGTAAACTTTGACTCAGAGAAAGTGCAAATTATACTGGCCTGAGGCCCAGCCTGTCCAACTTCCAAATTAATTAAGTCCTGCCATCTTTCTGAGAATGCCCTCCCCCATAGCTGGCACACCTCCATGAACATCCAGATGTCACCTTTCAAAGAACAAAATCATCCCTTCTTCCCCACTGGTCCTCTCCAGGAGGCGTCAGCCACAGGGATTGGCAAAAAGTAGCCCTTCTCCTTGGCTGACCACTGGGGGCGCTATGGAGCTTTTCAGACACTGATGCCTGGCCCAGCCTAGGAGGTACTGATTTAGTGGGAAGGGTGTGACACACACACATGCACACACCCCACTCCAGAAATTTTAGAAAACCTCTCCAGGTGACTGTAATGTGCTCCCCCCATTGGGCTAAAGAAATCACAGTACTAAGGCAGCAAAGGGGAAGTCAGCCCTGCCATGGGTAGCAAAGCAAGTACAGGGCCTTGTCCCCCAGTTCTGGAGCTTTCCAGAGCTGTCTCCATCTTCCACTTTGCAGGGTCTACTCCTGGAGGTGTCCCTGGCAAGGTACACAATACCTCTGTCTGCCGGCCCAGGGCTGAATGCCCCGTCTTCCTCCCCTCCATTTGCACTTTTAGGTCCCTCTCACATCTCCCACTTCTCTGCATCAACACAGCCTCTGCCTCATTTTTCTCCAGGGTTTCTCATGGAGTCACAGCCACGTGCCCTAAACAACCTCCCTGCTTTCCTCCAGCCTGCTCTTGAGGCTGCTGTCTTGGGCCTGAAGGCCATTCTGTCCCAGGAGCCATCACGGTGAGACTGCCTGGTGTGGGATACAAGGAAGTCAGGGTGTCTTGCCAGGTGCATAGACAGATGGACTTGCTGTCAGATCTCACGAGGACTGTAACAGTCTCTCCTCTCTTCCCCAGCACTGCCCCCCCCAAATGCCTAATGATCTCAGGGGACAGAGAGATGACCAGGGACACTTTAGCCAGGCTCCACTCTTGAGAACTTGTTTGCCTGTCAGACCCTTGGACAGACAGATGATGTAGTCAAGACAAAAGACCCAAAGAACCTGCAAGAGAACTGTCCTCACTGTAAGAGCAATGTACATGCGTCCCTCAGTAGCAGTCCAGCCCTCAATATTGGAGGGGGGTGGTCCACATACTAGTCTCCTCAATGGACGTCCAGCTGTCCTGCTTCCCCCCAAGGGGATTTCTACAATCTAGTTGTGCTTATTTAGAACCTGGGGCACCCACACAGAGTGAAGTTAAGCCTGGAAAGGAAGGTGGGGGCCAGATACCTGCTGACACACCCAGCCTTTATCTACAGGCATTGGGGTGCCATGGAAGGCTTAACTAGGGGATTACCTCCATTAAGCTGGTATTTTATGAAGC
Source organism: Loris lydekkerianus (assembly GCA_963574355.1). Lineage (NCBI taxonomy): Eukaryota > Metazoa > Chordata > Mammalia > Primates > Lorisidae > Loris > Loris lydekkerianus. The sequence continues at coordinate 14,436 of CAUYPK010043892.1, forward strand.
ATATTTGGCTCCTTTAATGGGAAGGAGATTAAAGGGAGCCCAACTGAAACCAAAGATGCCAGTGAAGAAGGTCATCCTATTCTGTGCCATAATCACAAAGTTTTGGCTGTATGTCTACCCCTGTCCTAAGCCAGAAAACATGTGAGTAACAACCAACCCTTAGAGCCTCATGAATCTCACAGTCTAGCTAGAGGAAAGATATCCAGCAATGTAAGACGATGGAACGCAATATCACCTGGTAAATGTGGTCATTAAAAAAAAAAAAAATAGCCATGGGAACACAGAGAAGAAAGCTTTCATCTATTCCAGGCAACCAAGGAAGACTCTACCAAGGAAATGGTGCTGAGGCTGGGTCTTGAGAGATACAGAGTTTCCCAGAAGAGGTACCCATAGTGCAGTGGGAGAGGACAGTGCAGGCTGGGGAAGCAGCAGATGCAAGAGCATGTGGTCTTTGCTGCCACAGCTCCCAGCTCCTGCAAAAGGTAATGAAGCCTGAATCCAGGTGTAAGAACAGAGAACAGACCACAGGAGACACTGGCAGCTCTGCTCAGGGTCCCCTGCACTTCTCGGTCCACCCTGACTGTGTGGACAATGCAGTAATCCTTATCATCCATCCGCTTTAGCTGGAAGGCCGAGCCATGATGCTGTGCCTAAAGGAGCCACACTGACCCAGGGCATGCCACCCCAGGGACAAGAAGCGAGCCCACAGTCTGGCCTTTCCAACCCCACTAGCAAGAGTTCCCATGCCACCTGTAAAGGACATATGAGTCATTGAGAAACACAATGAGAAACTTCTAGTCTGCCTACCTGCCTGCCTGCCCCTCCCTCCTGCAGAGACATAGTGTTAGCTTGCTACACCTTTTCTTTATTAAACAATTAAACACTTCTCCTCTAGAGGTGAGCTTCCTAAGAACAAAGGTCATGCCATGTGACCACACTCTGGAAACCAGGATCCCCAGAGTCCCCCCTCTCCCAACCCTCAGCCAGTGACAACAGCACAGGCCTCCTGCTCTCACTCCCCACTCCTATTTGCAGGGGACAGGGGCAGGGAGAGATGAACACCTCTCCCGGGTAAAATTACCAGGCGAAATCAGTCATATGGTAACAAATGCACATCAATAGGGACATATTTATTTCTTAGGGAGGAACACTCAGCTGGCAAAAGCCGTGTAATACATTTTATGCTTTCTTTCCATTTATTATTTGAGGAATAACAAGAATGTTAATAATAATGAAGTCCCTTCTAGTCCTGAAATTCTATGATTCTAAATATGTCAAATAATAAATCAAATATGCCTAAAAGCTCTGTGTAAATAAAATAGGAGCAATTTCCACAGACTAATGAGAACTAGAATGTACTAGGAGAATCCAAGGTAGACCCAGGCAATGAGCAGTTTTTGCTTTGTTTTTATCTTTGCTTCCAAATGTGAAGGACCTAACATGAGTACATGCAGTAATTATGTTCTAGATCTCTAAAATCCTTTTCGTGTTAAATAACTTATGAACATTAAAGAAAGATTCTAGTGGATTTTTCACATGATGCCCAGAACTACAGAAACAGAATCTCTTAAACAAATTTCCAAGACCAAATCCTTTAGCAAAAATTACCTTCTCCTGCAAGTTGAAGACTAATGGAGAAAGGCACAAGACATGGGGATAAGAAAACAGAATACCAAGAAGCAAAAAAAGAGGACTAAGGAAGCAACGGCGATTGCTCCACCGACCCAGTAGCACCCCCTCCTCAGGGCCCCAGCCCCTCTTCCCAGCACTCAGAGGCTCCTGCCCCCTCCTCAGTGCTCCAGCCCCTCTTCCCAGCACTCAGAGGCTCCTGCCCCCTCCTCAGTGCCCCAGCCCCTCTTCCCAGCACTCAGAGGCTCCTGCCCCCTCCTCAGTGCCCCAGCCCCTCTTCCCAGCACTCAGGGGCTCCTGCCCCCTCCTCAGTGCCCCAGCCCCTCTTCCCAGCACTCAGAGGCTCCTGCCCCCTCGTCAGTGCCCCAGCCCCTCTTCCCAGCAGGAGGAAGGGCAGCCATGACCACCGACAGGTTACAAGCCTCAAGTGTCCTTAAATAATGCCCATAACCCACCAAGAGAGAAAAAAGGAAAATACAGAGAAGAACTAAAGAAACATCAAAACAGTAACAATGGTTATCAGCGGTCATGGAAATGAAGGTTTTCTTCCTGCTTCTACTTTATTATCATTCCCGTTTTTTAAAAGTTAACACAAATTGCTTCCCTACTTTGTATTTGTCTATTTATTCAATCATTTACCTGCTCATTGGCTTGTTGGAATCCCTAAGGAACAGGTCTAACAAAGACAGCTTCACCCTAACATTAGAATCAGAGAAACGAAAGCCCAGGAGAGAAAATCCTCTTTCCATTAATTCATACAGCACTAAAATCTGCAGCATAAGACCCACATACACCAATAGCTTAGACACTCAGAAAACGTATCCACATCCCAGACCTGGGAAGTAAAAATGAAGAGCTCCTTGGGCCATGACCAAAGGCAAAGTCCAGGAATGTTTCCAGGGCTGCTGACCACGGACCGCAAACCCTTATAATTAGCCTGTTTCTGGAATGGCAAATAGTGTCACCCAGTCATTTATCCTTTTTGTCCTGACATTTCTGCTACCCTATTAAGAAATGAAAAATCTAAAACAAGCAGGGGGCGATCCTCAGCTCACCCAGAAGCCCAGAGCCCACGGCCCATGCCAGAAATGTTCAGGAGAAAGGCCTACAGCTCACAGCAGAAATCACACATTTACCCAGGAGGCAGTGACGGCTCTAACAAAATACTCAAACGTAGCTCAATTTAATAAGGCATCCAAGGCTCAGATACCTCATCTAATTTACCAGTGGGACACACTAGTCACAGCTAGAATCAGAGGTAACTTGTCAGGACTGCCTGCTGGAATTATTTGGGAACAATACTGCGTGGGTTATTGTCACATGGCCCATCACAGCCTCTCTTCACAAAACTCAGCTCTTAGCCCAGCTTGGTGCTGACATCAATGGTTCTGCTTCTCAGCCTAAAACATAAAATATATATATGCCTATGGCAGTTTTTAAACAGGTAACTTCTCTTTCCGTCTCTACTGCCATTGCCTAGGCGACTCTAGACAAGCGATTTAACCTTCTTGAGCTTCAGTCTCCTCATCTGAAAATAAGGGCAGTGGTGTCTACTCTATCAGGGTTACTAGGAGGATTATTTGAGACATTTATGCCAAATGCCCAGCACACAGGATGCATCAAGAAACAGTAACTATATTTTTAAATTGACCTCGATATATCCTCTGCTCTAAGCTGATAACAGAGTTTTAAAAATACACTGCAGTTTCCTCTGGATTAGTATATTCGTGATGCTGCCATCCTGACTTTGAGGAGATTTTCCAAAAATCAAATCTGGGTGATGACTGCTTTGGAAAAGCAGCAGCCTTTGCTCTGTGCAAAAGTGTAAATAAAATGCCACTTAAGTAATCACATTACTCACAGCTTAATGCACGTGACCCAGTGTGCAAGCAAGCACACTGTGTGATGAGTTTCTCATTATCTGCAGGCTGCCACCACAGTCCATCCAGCTGTCTGCAGACATCCCGGCTGAGAATGTCTACATTAGCTCCTGACGGGCCCTGCACTCCTGCTATCAGTGGGTACAGACCCAGCAGAAGGAGGTGATGCCTTCATAATAAGGTGATAACGCAAACAGAAATGTTTATTTGGGAAAGAGCTGCCGGGCTCGCAATCAACTATTAAAGTCCCCTTCCTCAGTTCTGAGGGCCAGTTGGGGCTAGAGCAAATCTCTGACTCAAGCTCAAAGGGACAAAATCATTCCAGGATGTCTAGCATGCTTGTCAGGCACTCAGGAAAGATGGGGAAGGTGAGAGCAATGAAGAACCAGCAGAGAGGAGGAAAGGAAAATATTCTGCAAGTAGCCTTGAAGGAAGATGCAGTGACCAAGAAAACGAGCATGGTCAATGTGGAAATATTTTCTACCAGAGACCTGAAATCAACCCTGTGGGCAGCAGAGCCAGGACCAGGTCTGAGGGGAAGTACTGGTTTCCCACCATTTTCTTTTTTCTTTTTTTTTTTTTCATTGTAGATAAAAATATGCACCATAGATGCCCACCATTTTCTAAGGGAAGACTAGGTAAGAAATAGCAGCTTGAACCTGTGTTCAAACTACAGTGGGAAGCAAATGAACGTTTATTAAACAGCCCCTGACTGCCAAGCGCTGAGCTCTGCACTGCATACAGATTATCCCTCATCATCATCACACTGACTCTCCAAGGAGGAGCAGCCTCTACGTGTTATATAGTTGAGGAGACTGCAAAGTTCTGGCCTGGAGAGGGTATGTAACTTGCTCCCGTGATAGGGTAGGAAGCAGCATAGCAGGGACTCACATCCAGCTCATCCAGCTGCAGAGCCCTGAGCACATTTTAGGTACCACAGCGGCCTGGTGACCCAAATGGGCTGGGAGTTCCATCAAGTTCTAGACAAAGTATCAGCTCCCAAGGGCAGGACTCTGCTGCCACAAACTCCTGGGCAACCAGCAGAGATTCAGACCAGCTATGGGGTAAATAAAAGCTGGTATATGGATAAATCTGACTCCTCTAGGCCAGTAGCAATTTAACTCTTTTGAATAGAAAGGACCATCCTTGATAAAGCCCAGGGAAACCGAGCCTCCAGAGCTAAAATATGAGTGAACCCAGAGCTTAGCATGAGAAAGGAGAAGAAATGCAATCTGGGGAGACATCCTGGAGGGAAGGGAAGAGAAGGAACGTTCTGGGCTTGGCTCTGCCCCAGAATAGAAAGCCCAGGGGAAGGGCCTGGGTGGTGGGGTGACCTCATGCGGAGAAAAAATACATATGTAATAGCAAATTGTGAGATTGTTTGCTGTGGAGTGTGTAAGACCCCTCCTCAGTCGCCCTCACAAAATCTTTGGTGAATTCCACTGGGCTCACTAACACCTTCATGCAAGACTTCTTTTTGGAGAAGGGAAGGTGAGTCCAAAGAGGTTGCAAGTTCTATGACTGTGAACAGCCTCCCTACTGCACTGGATCTGTGTGTGGCTCTTGGCTAAAGACAGAGCTGGAGGACAGATGATGAGACAGCAGTCTCACTGATGAGGTGGACAGCATGAACACAGGGGCCAGGAAGGGCCAGTCCCACCTGTGTAATGGGCACCAGTCTGCAATCTGACCTGTGAACCAGCCTGGGCTAATGTGCCTCTTTCCCCAGGAGCAGCACGAGCTCAGACTGCCCCCATAGCCAAGCAGGCCACTGGCACACACAAGTTAAAAACCCTGGGTCTGGCCAGGTGTAGTAGCTCATGCCTGTAATCCCAACACTTTGGGAAGATACCACAGTAGGAGAATTGCTTGAGGTTAGGACTTTAAGACCAGTCTGGACAACATTTTGATACTGCTTCACTTTAAAAAGTTTGTCTAAAATTTAGCTGGGCACAGTGGCACACACCTGTAGTCCTACTCAGGAGGCTCAGACAGGAGGATCACTTAAGGCCAAGAGGTGGAGGCTGCAGTGAGCTGTAATTATACCACTGCACTCCAGCATAGGCAACAGAGTGAGAACTTCTCTGAAAGAGAGACAGAGAGGGAGAGATGAAGGGTAGAGAGATGAAGAGAGAGAGAGGAAGAGAGGGGGAAAGAGAGAGGGGAGAGAAAAGGAGAGGGGAGAAGAAAAGAAAACAAGAACAAGGAACCCACGGCCCACTGCACTAAAATGCCATGCAGATATGATCTGGGTCCTTGCTTGCCTTCCTGCCGGTTCCTTGTGTTTTTCTCTCACACAACAATTATGGCTGATGACTGAATTGGAAAAAATATTAAATAACTTATGAACACATACTCCACCACAGCAACACAGACCTTTTGTGCTTATTAACACTGTCTCTCTGCTCTTTAAAGCACCACATTATTCTCGACTCTTTCACAACTAAAATCTACCTGGGAACATAAATCTTCCTTGCTATAATGTGAACAAGTCCCATAACAATAGCAGCAGTTCATTACTAAGCCATTTTGGGTTATATTTCTTCAAGAAAATAACTAACCAGTTTAAAGACCATCAGAAGAATGGTCCACTCATACTCAGCTTAAACATGATTATTTATTAGAAATTATTGAATCACTCATATGCGTGGTAACTACAAGCACAGGTGGTCCTCAGTGAGTTTCATACTTAAAGGTGGGGAAAAGACATAAAACACAGGACTGCTCTGAAATTCCATTTTCAATAGACTTTCATTTTAGGCTCACTTTGGCCTTTGTGGCTGATCTTGATGATGGAAGGGTTTTGCACCAAATGTTCAGGCAGGGAAGAGTCTTAGGGAAGGATTGGTAAAAGGGGAAAACATCGTGTGTAGAGCCACTGCTCTGTGCCAGGTAGGCTCAGCCCTCCAGAGTGGGGATTGGCAAACTTTTTCTGTAAAGAGCCACACAGAAAATATTTTAGGGCCCTGGCGCCCATGGCACAGTGGTTATGGTGCCAGCCACATGCACCAAGGCTGGCGGGTTTGAACCCAGCCCAGGCAAGCTAAACAACAACAACTGCAACAAAAAAATAGCCAGGTGTCATAATGGGCGCCTATAGTCCCAGCTACTTGGGAGGCTGAGGCAAGAGAATTGCTTAAGCCCAAGAGTTTTGCTGTGAGCTGTGATGCAACGGCACTCTACCCAGGGTGACATAGTGAGATTCTGTCTCAAAAAAAAAAAAAAAAAAAAGAAAGAAAGAAAGAAAGAAAGAAAGAGAAAAGAAAATATTTTAGGTTTTATGAGCCATATATGGACCCTGTTGCATAATCTTCTTTTTCTAACCACCCCTACTCCCTTAAAGATGATTCAAGTGTCAAACTACAAAGCCATACAGGAACTAAACCCAGGTTCAGCCATTTTCAAAGGTCATACACTTCCCACTGTATCACATAGCCTCAAAAACATCCTAAATTTGGCAACTCTCTTCTCAAACAGTGAATTTATATTATGAGTGAGAAGGGATGTAAAAGGAATAATGTTTGCTGAACATCCTGGCCATGACAGCCCACAGAGCTGCTATGAACCGTCTACAGGCCACTCCCTGCATGAGAATGGCAGGTCAGGAGAGGAGCGGGGGCTGAAAGCCCATCAGCAGTGCACGCAGTGAGCAAGCTCCCTGGAGCAGGGCTGCAGCCATCCAGAGGGGCCTCCTTCTACTAAGTCCCCATGATGGCTGCAGCAGCCTGAGGGTGTACCACCCAGGGGGGTGACAGCACCTCAACAACGTCAGGGGAGCTGCAGCCTGAAACAGAGAAGGGAGACACAGTAGCATCTGAGTGTGTAGAATCACAGAGCAAGACAGTCCTGTGGGAAGCTGGTGACAGGAGTCCAAACACCAGGTCTCAGTCAATAGGGGAAAACCAAGTCTCCCACCTCCCTGTCTGAGGATGGAGTCTGCAGTATGCAGAGGGAAAGACCACTGTTGCACACACAGTAGAAATTAATGCACTTCATTATTTTAACAGGTGATAACAGTGGAAAATGGGTATTTTAAAGGAAGAGACACACAAATTCTACTCAGTTCAACAGACATTTATTGGCTCTCTGGTGATTCCTGCATAGGGTTAATTAAAGCAGCCAGGCAGTTCTGGAGAATTTCCCTAATATCTTGATGTTTCTAATGTATGGGTGCCAAGCTTAACAAAAGTAGACTCTTAACCTGGAAGAACAACAGCAGACACCAAGGGCCACTGCTCTTCAGGTAGCCTGCAGCTCCTCAACCACAGATCTTCTGACCACCACCTCCAAGGCCATTGCCTCACATTGTAGGGACCTACAGTCCCACATGGTGTTGTGATGCAAACTGTTTCTGCTCCAAAATTCCCTAGCAGAAGACAGCCACACCCAGCCCCATGGCTGACCATGTGTCCTCTGCCCCACACGCTCCGTGCTCCTGTGCTCTGATTTCCTGGACATAAGCTACAGGAGGTGTGTGAGTCAAATGCCACCAGGGGCACCCCCCACAGGCACACACCTGCCTTAGTGAGACTTCCTTCACAGATAGACCAGGAATAAGCACTTGAGTACCCATGAGGCTGCCTGCCTTTCTCCCCATCCTACCCAGAGAGAAAAAATACACTCAAATCGTTTTGTGAGACTGTGATGGGCAAAGATTTAGTTAAATTATTAGGGAGTAGATAACAAGGGGAAGAAACTACACCTTCTTTCCTTTTCTAACCTCCAACTTTATGAACAAGATTTTCTCAGATGTCCCTGAAAGTTTCAGCAATTGTCTCTAGATAGACAGTAGGAATGAGAAAAAGCAAATTGCTCCCTGCAATTACTACGCTCTGAAGTCCCCAAACAGCCAATCTTCCTGCTGCCATGTAGCTGTGTCTATGGACGGCTGGTTCAGGCTGGGGCAATCATTCCCAGGGCCCTCCACTATGCTAAATGTGATGTGGAAAATTACCCAGAAAACAGCTGTTTATGCTTTAGGCAGTACCTACATGGGGAGAGAAGCAATGGTCGAGTGGAAGGCTCAAACCGTAAAATTGAGAAAATACTATTTTCAAGTTAAATGCAAAGGGAAGGCCCATTGCAGGTGGTAATCAATAGTCTAGAGGAAACACAGTGAGACAAGACCCTCTGGTTAAAAAGAGAAGGAAGGTGACAAGAGTCACCTCTAGGTGACAAATAATTGAGCTGTAACAGTCCTAGACACACTTACCTTTACACTGTTTTGGTCCCAAGAGCACTGAAGGTGCTTCATCCTTCAAGAGGGAACCAGGCCTAGTCCCTGGCCTCTGGATGATTTTTCTCTTCTGCGCACACAACTCCACAACCTAAAGGCAGCCTCTCAATCAACTTTGGTAATTCATACAACTTAGCACACAGCACTCTGGACTTTTGAAAGAATAGATAATGGCAAGGTACCTATTATTTCCTTCCCACCACATGCCAGGAACTTAAGGGACTTAGAAACCTTGGACACACCCAATCCTGACTCTGTCCTAGGTCTTGATAGTAAGCTGCCCCCAACACAGAGGGATCATCATAGTGTCCTGAATCCCACCTGATGCCTCCCCTCTGAGGGCCTTAACTCCCCAGCCACTGGCTAATTCCCATTCTCTATGCTGAATCCTTCAGATCTGTGACCGACTGGTCAGTCAGCTGTAAAGTAAGGATCTTCATCCAAGGACTAGAGAGAGAATCTGGAAGTAGCCATAGAATCCCCTCTCTGGACTCCCCTAGATTCCTGAGACCTGGCAGTCATTTGCTGCCAAGCTTGGACACCAACCAGGCTACCCTTAGAAGGGAAATCTGAACTGACCTGATTTTCACACACAGAATTCTAGGCCAGGTGGTTGCTAAGGGTTGAAGTCCATCATGTTTCACCTAAAACCTCCAGGTCCCCCTGACTGCACCAGGAGAACAAGATACAATGCCATCTGGAATGATGAGAAACAGCTTTAAAAGGCACTAAGAAAGCAGTTAACTTAATTGATTTATTTCCATGAAGGAGAACTGGGAAGGAGAAGCTACCCAATTTTTCATCAGTACTGAACGATTCATAGCAGAAGGCTTGAAATGTGGTTTTATTAGCTGGATCCAAATTGCAAAGAGCAAGGATGCATCCTTACCAGCAGAGCAGCGCAGTATGGTACTGAGCTTTGGCGTCCAACAAACACTGCTTGAATCTTGGCCTCAACAAGATTATTGCCTATGTGACCTCAGGAAGTTGCTAAAACCCTACTTCTTCAATCTGCAAAATGAGGTTATTACTTAGGCCAGCTTCATAGAGTTCAGCAAGTCTAAATGAATGAATGCTTATTATAAATAGCAGTATTTCTTAATAGATAATTATAATTTTGTACATTTTATCTCTTAATTCCTCTTCTTTTCAAGCCTCGCACATCATATTACCATTTTAGGGGTAAACGGTTAAATACTAGGTTGATTGACCTATAGCTTTTCCTTAAAACATAGTGTTTTTTAGCTCCACAGTCTAAAAACTGATCCAAGTATCGGTGACCTATAGTCTTAAAAGAAGAAAACCGACCACGTAAGCCAGAGGCAAAGATGAGAGAAGATGGTTCTGTTTTATCATGAAGAAACAACAATTCAGGGGAAAGACCTCAAATTTCCCAGCAGGAGATGTGTTGATTAAAGCCAGAACAGAGCCCTATCGAGCTGTGCACCCTGCTCAACAAGAGGAAGAGAGACACATTTTCCTGGATCAATAATTTTCAACTGGTGCGCCACAGTGCCCTGGTGCGCCATGAGAGGGTCTTGAGTGTGCCACAAAAGTTTTCAAAGACCATTAATTATTTTTGAAAGAAGTTCAAAGCATAGCAAGTATATTCTTTATTCTTTTTTTTTTATCAACGTAATTGAAATGTGCCCTGGAGGTTAGTTGAATTACAGGTTCCAATGTGCTGTGAGATAAAAAAGGTCAAGAAACACTGTCCTTGTTGTTCCTTCAAAATACATAAGAAAAAAGTTACGCAAAGGAGAAATTTTATGAAGCATCTTCCTCATCAAAAAACACCATAATCAGTGTAAACTAATTCTTTCTACACTCAATGAATCCCAAACAAACAAACAAACCACCATGAAGAGACTGAAAAATCTAGCCACATAGTGAGAGAAGATACTTGCATCATTTAAAATCAACAAATGGTTTGCATCTAGAATAAAGAACTTACACAATTCAGTAACAAGAAGACAGATAATCCAATGAAAATAAGAGGCAAGAGGTCTGAATATAGATACTTCACAAAATAGGATAACCTTAGGCCAAAATAACCTTAGGCCATAACTAGAATGGCTAAAACCTAAATTATGACCATACTGAGTGTAAGAAAAGGTGCGCACGTAAGCAACTGGAACTCTAACTCACTCCCAGCAGGAAGGTAGCACCAAGTGGCACTGCCACTCCAGAAAATTGTTTGATGATATAAACCAATGATGAACACGTGCACCCTGTGGCCCAGCAACTCTACTGTTAGGATTATAACCCACATAAGTAAGTATAGGTAGACATACGTAATATTCATATGCAGAAATACTCAGAATAACCCTTACTTGAAACAACTCAAAATCCACCAGTAGTAAAATGGATACACTGTGATATGTTCACACATGGAATTCTAGACAGCAAAATAAAAAAGAAACAAACCACCGCTACACATTACAGCATAGATGATATCACATATATAATAGTGAAAAAAAGCCAGACATAGAAGAATATAAACTGCATGATTCCACTGATTTAAAGTTCATAAAAAAGCCATAACTATTAGTGAGTAAAGCAAGCAGACAGCCCTCAGAATGGGAGAAAATATTTGCAGGTTATACCTCCGATAAAGGTCTAATAACCAGAATCCACAGAGAACTCAAATTTATTAGCAAAAAAAGAACATGTGACCCCATTTCAGGGTGGGCAAGGGACTTAAAGAGAAACTTCTCTAAAGAAGACAGACGCAAAAT
>CAUYPK010043895.1:0-14758 GCA_963574355.1 Loris lydekkerianus
ATATATTATTGTTAAAATTATATGCTTTTGTGTGAGTGTTTGTCTGTTTTGGCAGGTCACTGCGTGGTGTGGCTCTCTGACTCTCACAGTTTAAAATTTTGGCTCTTTGTGTCGAACTTGTTCGCCACCCCTGATTTATAGCTTCAGCACATTTCTGAGCTTCTGGTCTTGGTCCCCTTCTTGGTGTCTTCCCCTAGCAGAAGAGATCTTCTGTTTTGCAAAGGCCTCATTCCCCTAGTAAATATCGAGTAAAGGCCATGACACATAAATTTCCCAAAGCGCCACCATGACCCATTCATATAGTCACACATCCTCTTTCAGCAAACATCTTGACTGTGTATGAGACTGTGTTTTCCTGGGTGCTAAGCAGACAAAAGTGAGCATGACAGACAGAACATCTGTCATCATTAAGCAGAGGTGATTGACACAAATCAGATGACAAAGCATTTCATAATATTTGCTATAAATGCCATGGAAAGGCAACAAAAACAACAGAGGACCTAGTGGAGTCTTGGCTGTCAAGAAAGTCTTCTCTGTGGAACTAGCTTTTAATCTGAGCTCTGAAGCTGAGCAGCAATCATCCCAGGAAAAGCAGGGAGGGGCGGCCCATTAGGAAGGATGAGCCCTGCAAGACTGCGGGACGATGGGCAGAAGGGCAGGCAGGGCCAGCCACGAGAGGCTCTCAGGCCACGCTAAGGATCTTTTTTCATCCTAAGAGCAACAAAAATCCACTAAAGGCTTTTAAGCCAGAAAGTGACTGGATGTGATTGGTCTTTTCTAAAGATTAGCCTGGCTGTGGCTTGGAGAACAGTCTGGGAGGACAAATGGAAAAGCCCTGACACACAAGGGACGACTTGGATCAGGGCGGAACTAAGGTATGTGGGCTCCTAATCTGAGGGCCTGTTCAACCAGCAGTCTTTAAACACTTGTTGACCATTGATTTGGAGACATGTCCGAAACTGCTTGAGGAAACTGAGGCAAAGAAGCCTTGAGTATCAGCTCTAGCCTCTCCTCCACTGCTGTCCATAACTCTGTTTTGGTCCTCAAATACTAACCTGATGGACAAAACTAACCATGCTACCTAGCAAACTTTATTTCCCTTACAAAGAGACCTGGGGACACATGCCCTTCAAGTAGCAGCACACGTGTCACACACAAGCTGCACACACTCCATGTAGCACAGCGCCCAACCCACCCTACAGTTCGGGGCAGCTCTGCCATTGTCAGGGAGATCTCACTGTCCCGCCCTACTTACCACCACTTTTCTCCATTTCCCATTGCTAGTCATTTTAGCTCCCCGTTATTACATGGCACCCTGGGATGGGCAGCTGCCCCATCTTTAATCTGACTCTGATTTGGACTGGGATGACAGGAGTGGGAATGGAGGCACAGAGAACCATCCCAACGTCTGTTAAGGGGAGAATTAACAATGGGCGGGGAGCGATAGGGAGATGCAATGGCAGACAGCATCACACATTCACAGCCTCCTGTGGCTTCCTCAGTCTCCTGCAGCACCCCCGCCCCCCATCATGAAACTAATAAAAATGTCATGGAGTTTTTTATGACTTATACTTTTACTGTCATATCATGTGACTATCTCCGTGAAAAGCAACTACCCTTGTTTCAGAAGTGAAATTTCCAAGGATCATAAAATTAGCATACAGCAGGAAAATACCCAACCCAAGGACTTCCGAATCCAAATCCATGCTCTTGCTACCAAAACGCATTGTCTGTATATGAGACAATAATCTAACAAATGCTGTAAAAAAGCACCAAACTAGAACCGACCAGCAGAGGTGCCCACTGGCAGGCCAGGAAGAAACTGCTCTGACCAGGGCACTGGTGGCCTCTCAGAGAAAATTTCACTTAGGAATCTAGAATTAGCCTTAAGACTGACTTGGAATGTGCCTAAGTCACCTTTAAACTATAGAAAAAAACAACAAAATACATTATGAGCAATGTCTAAAATGAAGAGAAAGTGGGTGAATACATTTGCAACATATGAGATGACACTCTATCTACCTCACACTGAATAAGCTATTAGAAATCAACAAGAAAAAGATAAACCAATATAAAAATAGTTAGAGGGCTTGGTGACCGAAAACAGTGGCTACCAACAGTGCCAGCCACATACACCAAGACTAGCAGGTTCGAATCCGGCCTGGGCCTACTAGACAACAATGACAACTGCAACAAAAACTAGCCTGGCGCTCTGGCAGGCACCTGTAGTCCCAGCTACTTGAGAGGCTGAGGCAAGAGAATCACTTGAGGCCAGAAGTTCGAGGTTGCTGTGAGCTGTGACACCACAGCACTTTACCAAGGGTGACATAATGAGACTCTGTCTCAAAGAAAAAAAGAAAAAGAGGACATAGACTATCTACAGAAAAAGAAATGTTACCAAATAACACAAGAAGATTCTCAACATTGCTAACGTTCAAAGAAATGCAGACTTAAACAAGGATATTCCATTGTTGGCTAGATTTAAAAGGGTGACATCCCCCACTGCTGGCTGCTGTCTGGGTAAACAGATATTGTCAGAGGCTTGAGGAAACTTTAGCAACATCTGTCAAAGCTTTATATGTTCCTATTCCACAAGTCTGAAATTCTTGGTGTTTACACACTGCCTAAACTTTCAAAGGAGCATGTCATGAATGTCTGTTTTGGCATTACTTGCAGAGCAAACAACCGAAGTATCCATCAATCGAGAGTGAGTTTCTTAAATTATGATATAACATGATATTGTATTAAAAAACCACACAGCTGTTAAAAAGAATGAAGCAGCTATGTATATACAACATGCAAATATACATATATGCCTGTTGTATGTATACACGTATCTCAGTAAGAAAAAAATAAACTTCTATATGAATGTGTGCATTAAATGAAAACAAGTATCTACAGGGTTCGATGGTGAGTACCTACAGCGTGGAACAGCAGCTGTGCGAGTGGAGGAGGAGTGTGACTCAAAAAAAGACTTCCACATCCTCACATAGGCTCCCATACTATTAAACTGGCATTGCTTCTCAGTCTTTTGGCTAGAAACAAGTGTAGTATACTATTAAATTTTCCAATGATGAGCGACGATTAAATTTTCAACTTGCACAAATATGTTAATATGAAAAAACTATGGAGGTTATGTTCTCAGCAATGAAATCTCAATGCTGAGTGAACATACTTCATTCTCATTTACTTTGCTTCTGGATTGTTTTTTTCTGGATTGTTTTTTGTTTCAATATAAAGTTACATCTCATCTGATCTCTCCTGAAACATTAATGTAAGGGATCCCTCCTTCCTTCCTCCAACTTTACTGATAGGCAAATTAGATGTCCCAATTATTTTCTCTGAAACATTACTATTTTTAAACCAGAATTCAGAGCTGATAAATTCTTACCTATGTTAAGGTAAAAGAAAACCTGAGTACCAATTGCCTTCCAGTTTTCAAGTCCTAACTTCCTAGGCTTTCCTCCCTCCAGGAATCTCTTAAACTATGGAAGTTCTGCCGCATAGCTTTCGGATCCCTGCAGTCAACCATGCAGAACATCTTATTAATTTGCCTTTCTTGGGGAAACATAATGATCAAATCATCTGAAATGAGTAGGAGAACCAAGCTAGATTTGAGCATTTATTTGACTTTACACCTAACCCTACCGCTCATCCTTCCAAGCATTCCAGGAGAGTTTGGACAGTAGGAAGCCAGTTAATTTTAATCTCTCATGCAAAGGGATCCCTCAAAAAGCTTTCACATTTTGTTATAAAAACCACTGTGTTCAACTTCCGAGACCTCATCATTTGGTAGCTTGCTAATCGTCTACATTTGCACTGCATCATTTCATTAATACACATGAAGAAGCCAGCATCACACAGGGAGCCACACTCAGACTACTGTCCCCTGAGCTCTCTAAAATCCACACACAGTCACAGCAGGCCAGATTCCCCTTCAGTTTAGCAAAGGTTCATTTTTTGTATGGGACCATGTTGAACACGCTCACATTTTAAGAGCCCTCTTTGAACACAGCACTACATGTTGAAGATATTATAATTTATTCACCAAACAGTCAGTACTATCACTTACAGGAAGAGTTTTAAACTCCTCTTTGCTTGTCCTCCTCTCTGGAGATTTCGGAACACTGCTTCCTCCTCATGCCTACAAGGAGGCAGTGCTTTCTGCTGGAACGTGGACGTCCTCTTCAGCATTCTCTCCCGCGTTCCCTGGTGATGATTTGTGCACCAGGCTCCCCTTCTGTTCTTCCATCTACGCAGCATTGGGTTCCTGGGCCCCTTCACTTGTGATAATCTGCTCTTCCCCCACCTCAGCCTCTCACTTCAGTGCTCCCACCCTAGAACTCCAATTATAAAATTACCACGAATTGCATAATTCCCTAAATCTCCAGTTCAAGACTTCCACACCACCTGGTTTTTGTTGTTTCTCCCTTCCTCTGGCATCCCAGTTACCTCACCCCTCTGGGAGTTCTAAATCACTGGCTCTTTCTATCTGCCCCTGTCCTCCCCAGAGCCCTCTTTACCCAGTGCTGGCTCCACAGACTCACGCGGGCAGTTTCTTACCCCCATGCTCCTCCATATCCTTTGGGTCTGCACAAGACACAGGACGCAAGGCTAACTATAAATGTAGATCCTCACTTTCCAGTGGGCCCTCACTTCCTCTGTCCGTCCCACATCCAAAATGACTTCTGTGAAATTTTTCGAATCTCTACTACCCTTCCCACTTTCAGCAATAACTTCGCTTCTAATTTCCCTTAAGCTGGACACAGGTGGCTCACACCTATAATCTCATCAAGTTCGGGAGGCCAAGACCAGAGGATCACTTGAGGCCAAGAGTTTCAGACAAGCCTGGGCAACACAGCCAGATACCATCTCTAGGCCATCCTCACAGCCATGGCAGCCGCTCGCAGCACGGCTGGTTCTGCAGCCAGGGGCAAGGACGCATAATCCATACTGAGCATAATTAGGGAGTCAGAAAACACTACAAATTTCAATGAACAGACAAGTGATAAAAAAAAAGCATAACCCAGGATGACCAACTCCAGAATAAAACATCAACTGCTTAGAAATGAGAAGTGGGTAGTCAGGATCTAGGAATAGTGGAAAACAAAAAGCTACCTAAAAGTCAGTAAACCAAAGAAAGCTTTCAGAAAGGTATCAGATAAAACATGATGATGAGTAAATTACATACATTTTAAAAAGCAGACTCAAAAATAAAAATAAAAAAAATCAGCAAATCTGCCTAAGGAAAAAAAATGAGAAAGCACATATAAACAAAGAAACTGCAAAAGAAAAAGGATCATTGAAACAGAAGTTGTATTTAAAATACCAAAAGATGATCTTTCACCAATTCAACCACATAAACTTGAAAATGTAGATAAAAGTGACAATTTCCTCAACACACACACACCCCTTCCCCTATAAAACCCCAATACAGATAGTAACAGTTCAATTTTCATAGATGTGTTAGAGAAAATTGTCTCCTCAAATAAAAACTACCCTCACGAAGAAGCATCAGATCAATGTTGTTTTATGGGGGGAAATTCTAATAAACCTTCAAAGAACAGATAGTTCCCATGCTTCTTACGTTGTTTCAGAGCACAGAAAAGGAAGCACAAACTGACAAATTCTTTTTATGAAGCAGATACAATACTGATACCTACATCTGATTTCATAAGAGATTGCACAGAAAATAGCACATAACTATAAAACTTATTTATGAATATTGATGGAAATATGTATAAATATAACTACTAATATTGCATTAACAAGTGATATGTTTCCATAGATGCAAGGATGTTTCCTTTTTATATAATCCATTAATGTAGTTTGCCTTTTTACCAGATATAAGGAAAAAAATCGTATGATTATCTCAAGATACTAAAAGAGCTTTCAGGGCCTTCAACATAATTCGAGGCCACTCGTGATTTCAAAAAACACTCAATAAAACAGAAATTGATGGTTATTTCCATGTACATGTGTATATGTATGCATCCCTCAGATATATACCCAGCTTCTTCATGGGAAAACACTAGAGCAGTGGTTCTCAACCTTCCTAATGCCGTGGCCCTTTAATACAGTTCCTGTGGGTCACAACAGGTCTCAACAGGTTGAGAAGCACTGCACTACAGGCATTCCAAATTCAGGTCAGGAATAGGAAAGGATGATTAATTAAAGGGGGTATCAGCCTATGTAATCAGACAAGAAAACACAATCAAAAACATGAGATTTAAAAATACGATAAAATAATAAATATTTGTAGATTATGTAACAGTATACCTATAAACCTCATGATAATCAAAGGTAAAAATTAAATGAATTTGGTGAGGTACAAAGTGATAAAATCAGGGTGGTGCCTGTGGCTCAGTGGGTAGGGTGCTGGCCCATATACCAAGGGTGGTGTGTTCAAACCCGGCCCCGGCCAAACTGCAACAAAAAAAAGCCAGGCATTGTGGCGGGCTCCTTTAGTCCCAGCTACTCAGGAGGCTGAGGCAAGAGAATCACCTAATCCTAAGAACTGGAGGTTGCTGTGAGCTATAACTCCACGGCACTCTACCAAAGGCAATAAAGTAAGGCAATAAAAAAAAAGAAAAATGAAAGTGATAAAATCAACACATAAAAATAAATAGGCTTCATATAATCATACAATACTCAGAAGATATAATGGGAGAGAAAAATCTCACATACAAGAACAAAAGGAAAGTGGTTTTTTTGTTTTGTTTTTTTCTTTTTTCTGAAACAGTTTCACTTTGTCATCCTTGCTAGAGTGCCATGGAGCCATAGCTCACGGCAACCTCAAACTCTTGGGGTCAAGTGATTCTCTTGCCTCAGCCTCCTGTGTAGCTGGGACTACAGATGCCCACTAAAATGCCCAGCTAGCTTTAGAGATGAGGTCTCACTCTTGCTCAGGCTGGTCTTGAACTCCCAAGCTCAAGCAATCCACCCGCCTCGGACTCCCAGAGTGCTAGGATTACAGGCATGAGCCACTGTGCTCAAACTAAAAAAAAAAAAAGTTTTTAAAAAATATTTCAGCAGGGATGGGAATGCAAATTAATACATTCCTTTTGGAAAGATGTTTAGAGAACACTTAGAGATCTAGAAATAGACCTCCATTCAATCCTATAATACCTCTACTAAGTCTATACCCAGAAGACCAAAAATCATATTAGAACAAAGATATTTGTACCAGAATGTTTATTGCATCCCAATTCACAATTGCTAAGTAATGGAAAAAGTCCAAGTGCCCATCGATCCCTGAATGGATTAATAAATTGTGGTATATGTACACCATGGAATATTATGCAGCCTTAAAGAAAGATGGAGACTTTACCTCTTTCATGTTTACATGGTTGGAGCTGGAACATATTCTTCTTAGCGAAGTATCTCAAGAATGGAAGAAAATGTATCCAATGTACTCAGTACTAATATATAACTAATTTATGGCTTTCAAATGAAAGCTATAACTCAGTTATAACCTAAGAATATGGGGATGGGGAAAGGGAGGGGCAAGGAGGGGGGAGGATGGGCAGAGGGAGGGTGATTTGTGGGATCACACCTATGATGCCTCTTACAAGGGTACATGTGAAACTTAGTAAATGTTGAATACAAATGTCTTAACATAATAACTAAGAAAATGCCTGGAAGGCTATGTTAACCAGTGTGATGAAAATATGTCAAATGGTATGTTAAACGAGTGTATGTTGCCCCATGATTGCATTAATGTATAGAGCTATAATTTAATAATAAAAAAATTATTTTCGAGTAATGTGAGGATACATATAATTAGGTTGCATTAATTATGTTTGTAATGTAAAGTCTGAATTGTAGTTGAGCCCTTCAACCAGAAAGTATGCCTTATGTCCCTACATAGTACCCATAAAGTAGGAACCTACTAAGCTTGTTCCCTTCCCCTTCTTGAATTTAATTGTGTTTTTTCTTCTCCTGTGCACCTATACTTCTTGTTGTTGTTATTGATCTACTACTTTCAGCTAAGTACTGAGTACATGGGATGCTTGTTTTTCCATTCCTGAAATACTTTACTCTGGAGAATGTCTTCCAAATCCATCCAGGTAATTACAGAAGAAACAACACTTTCATCTTTTTTATGACTAAATAATATTATATGGTATACATATACTTAACCTATGCACTGTTGGTGGAATTGCAAACTAGTGCAAACTTCTTGGAAAGAATTATGGAGGATACTCAAAGAACTAAAAGTAGACCCCCCATTTGATTCTGCAATCACATTACTAGGTATCTACCTAGAAGGAAAAAAAAATCATTTTGCCATAAGGACATTTGCCCTTGAGAGTTTATAGCAGTCCAAGTAATCATCAACCCATGAATCAATTAATCAACTGGTTACCTGGTAGAGTGCAGTGGCTCATGCCTGTAATCCTAGCACTCCAAGGGGTGAAGTTGAGGAATTGTCTGAGTTCCAGAGTTCAAGACTAGTTTGAACAAGAGTGAGGCTCTCCTAAAAATACAAATAACTAGCCAGGACTTGTGATAGGCAGTTGTAGTCCCAGCTACTCTGGAGGCCAAGGCAGGAAAATATTTTGAGCCCAAGAGTTTGAGATTGCTGTGGTCTTTGACACCATGGCACTCTGCCCAGGACAACAGAGTGAGACTCTGTCTCAAAAATATAAATAAATAGGCTTGGTGCCTATAAATCAATGGCTAGGGTGCCAGCTACAGACACCAGAGCCAGAGGGTTCAAATCCAGTCCAGACCTGCCAAACAACAATGACAACTAGAACCAAAAAATACCTGGGTGTTGTGGCAGGTACCTATGGTCCCAGCTACTTGGGAGGCTGTGGCAAGAGAATTGCTTAAGCCCAAGAGTTTAAGGCTGCTGTGAGCTATGACCACAGAACTCTACCTAGGGTGACTGCTTGAAACACTGTCTCAAAAATAAATAAATAAAATAAAATAAAATAAAATAAAATAAAATAAAATAAAATAAAATAATACATAAAACAAAATAAACTGGTTACCTTTTAAAATATTTCTCATTATAGGTCAGGAAGTGGGCTAGAAATAAGGATACATAGATTATAACATATACATTTTTTCTTAAGAAATTTATAGTCTAATAGGTAAAAATACAAACTGTCTCATATAATAATAACAAAAATCAAACAGAATCATGAACAGGGGAGAGCAGACTAAGGGT
The DNA here is from genome assembly GCA_963574355.1 of Loris lydekkerianus. NCBI lineage: Eukaryota > Metazoa > Chordata > Mammalia > Primates > Lorisidae > Loris > Loris lydekkerianus. The sequence goes on from CAUYPK010043895.1 coordinate 9,179, forward strand.
TCCCAAAAATGTTTAGTTAACTACTGGACCTTGATGAAGTCAAGGCCTTGGTGCCAGCTCTCCTGAAAAGAAGGAATAACCTACAAAAGGTACTGAGTCACAAAAGCATATATTCTATTTCTCAGCTATTTACAGTTGGTCTTATTAGAGGTTTAGAGAGAATGAGTTGCAGGGTTAGTAGGGAAAGAAAAAAGTGGTAAGAGAGGAGATGGACCAAAATGGAACCACAGAGACAGGTGAACAGTCATCTTGGGGCAAGTGAGAGGCAGGAGGTGTTTCAGCAAGATCAGTGAGCCAGGTATAGAATTGAGGAGATACACTAGAGGGATTTTTTAAGCATAGAATAGATGATAAAATGTATCAGAGATAAAAATGAGAGAGGGAATATTCTTTAGAAGGCTTGCCTCCCTTCAGAGACATCAGCCATTTTGTTTATGTAAAATCATTATTTTGCTGAGTAAAGTCTAGTCACTTTTTCCCGATTAAAACTCTTTGGCCCATCAAACTTTCCAAAATAATGTTTTTAGTTAGTTGAGAAATGGATTTTAAAATTATGAAATAAATTTCTAAGTTTCCAGCTTTGGTGACACAAACTATTTTTAAGTTATTTCACTGAGTCTGAACTCCAGGATTTCATACATATAAAAAATAAATATTTGGTTAAAAGGTGACAAATGAACATATTTTTGTCATGTCTACCCTAATAAGACTAACATGTATGAGAAAAAGTATTAAGATAAAGAGCATAGCAACAACAATAAAAAAGTGGGACCTGATCAAATTAAAAAGTCTCTTTGCAGCCAGAACAATCAATAGAGTAAACAGCCACTAAACAAAATGTGAGAAAATATTGGCATGTTATACATATGATAAAGGGCTGATAATCAGAATCCACAAAAAAATCCAAGCAAATCAGCAATAAAAAAAAAATCAAACAACCCCATTAAAAAGTGAGCAAAAGAGGGCAGTGTCTGTGGTTCAGTGAGTAGGGCGCCGGCCCCATATCTTGAGCGTGGCTGGTTCAAACCCTGCCCCACCCAAACTGCAATAAAAAAAAAATAGCCTGGCCTTCTGGCAGACACCTGTAGTTCCAGCTACTTGGGAGGCTGAGGCAAGAGAATTGCCTAAGCCCAAGACTTGGAGGTTGCTGTGAGCTGTGATGTCACAGCACTCTATCGAGGGTAATAAAGTGAAACTCTGTCTCTAACAAAAAAAAAAAAAAGTGAGCAAAAGATATGAGCAGAAATTTCAAAGGAAGACAGTCTAAAACACATGAAAAAAAATGCTCAGCATCTCTAGTCATTAGGGAAATGCAAATTAAAACCACAATGAGATACCTCCTAACTCTAGTGAGAATGACCCTTTTCAAAAAGTGCCAGGAAAACAAGTGATGGCATGGATGTGGAGAGAAAGGAAGGCTTATACACTGTTGGTATGCCTGCAAAGGAGTACAAACTCTACAAAAACTTATATGGCAATATCTCAAAGAATTTAAAGTAGACCTATCGTTTGATCCAGCAATCCCACTGCTGGGTATACACACCAAGGAAAAAAGGTAATTTCATAAAAAGGACACTTGCACTCAAATTTTTATGGCAGTACAATTCACAATCATAAAGACATAGAAACAACCCAAGTGCCCACCAATACATGAATCGATTAATAAAATATGGTATATGTATACCACGGAGTACTACACAGCCATGAAAAAACCCATCAATTTAGTATCTTTTGTGACAACCTGGATGGAACTGGAGACCACACACTTTCTAAGTGGAAGTATTTCTACAAGAGTGTAGAAATAAGCACATGTACTCAATACCAAATTGGAAGTAATAAATCAACATTTAAATGCACACATGGAAGTAAATCTCAGTGAAAATCAAGCCAGGGGAGGGTGAAGGAGGGGATGTATAAATTCACACCCATTGGGTACAGTACAGGCTATCTGGGTAAAGTATAAGTTTAACTTAATCTGTACATAAAAACGAAGTATGTAAACAAAACATATATACCCCCTAATATTCTGAAATTTAAAAAAAAATTAAAAAGAAAGAGAAGAGTTGAAGATAGGTATCAGAAATTTAAAAATAATAATAAAATAAAGAGCAAAGATTGCCATGTGGGGGAGCTGGATTAAAAGCAAGGAGCACAAATGCTGTCATGGGTCATTTAGCATTGTGGAGAAGAGGATAGGAAGGCCAGTGAGAGGGACACGTGTTCTACTAATGGCACAAAAGTCAATGTGAATGAAATAAGTGCCGTCTCCTCCCGTCCTGTTGTTCTTATTTATTAGCCAAGCTTAGACAAGATTTAAAATTAATTTATTATACAATTAAATGGACATGTTAAGTGTGCATTCAATTATTATTGACAAAAACACACACCATGTACATACCCAACATACAGAACATTTCCATCATGCCAGAAAGTTCCTCATTGCTGCCATATACTCATCCCCCAGCCTCCATGGACAGCCAGTGCTCTCACTATAGTCAGAAGAGACCACTTTTGCCATTTTCTTTTCTTTCTTTCTTTCTTTCTTTTTCTTTTCTTTTTTTTTTTTTTTTTTTTTTTGCAATTTTTTGCCAGGGCCCGGTTTGAACCTGCCGCCTTTGGCATATGGGGCCAGCGCCCTACTCCTTTGAGTCACAGGTCTCAGCCCACTTTTGCCACTTTGAACCTTACATAGACTATATCACACAGTATGCATTCCTGTTCCATATCCAGTAGTTTATTCTTGCCTAATGCTGAGTAGCTTTCCATCCTAAAAATATATCAAAAGTACTTCATTTTTCTCTTGAGGATATCTGAGTTCCTTTCAGTTTGGAGCTAGAGTTAATAAGTTGCCATAAATATCTTGGTACGCCACTGACTGTGGGCAAATGATTTCTTTCTCTTATGAATACCTCGTCAGTGGGTTGATGGAGCATGCACAACTTTGTAAGAAATAGGCACATAGCCTTCCAAAGGAGGATGTTATTTTGCAGTCTTATAAGTAATATATGAAAGTTTTAGTTGGTTCGTACCCTACAAATAGTTAGTGTTCTTAAGCTTTCCCTTACCTTTTCAAATGGTCATGAAGTCATTTTATTTGCCCGAAGTGGAGAATAGTTCAATGTGCTAATTGGGCAGCCATATCTTTTGACAAGCGGTTGGCTGTTCAATTATTTTGTGTGATTGTATTGACTAGTTTTTATTAACAATATATAGAAATTATTTATGTATTCTGGATATAAGTCCTTTGTCAGATATGGGCATTATGAATATTTTCTTCAGCCTGTGGCTTCCATTTTTCTTTATGGTGTCTTTTGATGGACACTTTTTAAAAACTCTCCTTGAGAAAGTCATTTTTTGTAATTTAATTTTTCTTATGTTTGTGGCTCTGTGGTTGGTTACCAAAATATCATTGCCTATCACAATTTCATAAATATATTCTCTGGTAATTTCTTCTTTATTGTTTTAGCTTTTACTTTTAGGTTTATGATTCATCTTTAATTTTTTGTGTATCTTGTGGAGTCAGGGTTGAGGTTAACACTAATCTACGTATTCATGCAGTTGCTAGAAGAACCGTTTGTTAAAAATTAATAATCTTTTCTCTATTAAATTGCCTTGAAACCTTTGTCTAAAATCAATCAAACATGTATAAATGATTTATTTTTAAATTCCATATTATGTTTTATTGGTTTACGTATCTATACCTATGTCAATTTTACACAATCTTGATTAGCTTGGCTTTAAAATGATTCTTAAAACCAGGCAGCCTAAAATTTACAACTTTGTTTTTCTTTATGAAACTTGTTTCAACTAATTTAGATAGGTGGTTTGTATTTCTCCACAAAATTTATAATTATCTTATTGATTTCTACGAAAATAACCAGGTATAATTTTGATGGAGGTTATCTGTATTTATTTACTGAAAATCTGTAAATCATTTGGGGAAAAGTGACATCTTAACAATATTGAGTTTTCTAACCCACAAATATATGGTATCTCTTCATTTTTTTAGGCCTTTTTAAATCTACCAAAGCAACATTTTGAAAATTTGATTGTAGAGGTTTCACATACCTTTGATGATTTTATTCCAAAGCTTATTGTCAATGCAATTATATTTTTAATAATTATTAGGTACAATTTTTATATTTATTATAAAAATAAAATTCATTTTTTAAAGTGACTTTGTATACTTGGCTTAAGAAAACTTATTAATCCCAGCAGTATTTTATAGAACCAGGATATTCAGTGCCACAGTCATCATCTACAAATAAAGGTAGTTTTAATTATTCCTTGCAATCATCACACTTTCTATTTGTTTTCTAGACCTACTACACTCATTATAATATCTAACATGTTATTAAACAGGAGTAAAGTAAGATCATTGCCTTATTCCATATCTTAGCAGAAAATCATTCAGTATTTCACCAGTAAAAAATATCTTGGGTTTAAGGTAAATGCTCCTACCCAATTACAGAAGTTTCTTTCTATTTCTATTTCCAGTTTCCTGAGCCGAGCTTTTTTTTTTTTTTTTTTTTTCTTTAATAATGAATCAGTATTGACTTTAATTGAATGTTTTTTCTATATTTTTTAAGACTATTATATCATTTTATTTGTTTGTATAATGTGTTAATATGGTGAAGTGACCTGATTAATTTTTGTCACTAAACAAAACTTGCATTTTTAGACTAAATTCCACTCGATCTTGATGGATATATATGTATATCCATCAAGACATATATGATCTATATATATATATATATATATATACATATATATATATATATATATATATATATAGAGAGAGAGAGAGAGAGAGAATATGTAATATATGTGTGGTATCAAAAAATGTATACACATTTTAAGAAAGTAAAAATCTGTATTAAAATTATAATAATATATACCAATGACATTTATTAACTTGAATATTGTATCTTATACCTCTCACAACTGCAAAAGTCAAATGTGACTTAGTATTACAATTTTAATACAGTTTATATACAAATGTGTGTGTGTACATAAATGAGATAGAAGACATATACACACAAATATTTACATATATATTTGCTAGTGGGAATGTAAAATAGTACATTTACTGTGGAGAACAGTATGATATTACTGAAATATATAAATATAGAATTATCATCTTATCCAGCAATTCTACCTCTAGGTATATACCACAAAGAATTGAAAACAAAATCAAGAAATATATGTATACCAGTATTCATAGCAACATTATTCACAGTAACTAAATGGATGAAAATATCCATATGCCCATGGGCAGATGAATAGATACATTTAGTGAATATTATTTGGCCTTAAAAAGAAACAAAATTTCGATACATGCTACAACCTGGATGAATACTAAAAACAATATGCTACGTTAAATAAGCCAGACAAATAAGTTAAATAAAGGGGGAAGAGACAAGATGGCAGACTGAAGCAAGCTTTCCACAGAGGCTCCCGTCCAGAAGGAGAGTTAAGGGACAAAAATTTAGTAAGTAACCTGGAGGATTCGAGCTGTACCAAGAGAGAAGTTTGAAGAACGCACATCAACACTACTGAGGCGAGCTGAGACCACAAGGA